>VXBO01012260.1:300024-358619 GCA_013400135.1 Rhinoptilus africanus | reverse complement strand
AGCGATCTGATCTAAAAAGGAGATGTGTAGGGTTTAGTGGGATTACTTATACTGACATTCTTCAGGGATCAATAGAAAGCTTAAAATTAATATGGTCATTAGAGATCTGAAAATAAATACAAAATTACTCCTACAAAAAAATACTTGCTTAAAAGGGGAGGATAGGGAATTTTTTATAAAGTGCTTTGGATCAGCTAGTAAGATGAGCCACTCAAGCAAAGTTTATTTTTATCCAGCTAAGTGTGAGGTCATACAGCTGGGAACGAAGTCTGTGGGTCCCACCTCCAAAGGGGGAAGGGGCTTGTCTCCTGGAAAGTGGGGGCTTTGCGAAGAATTTCAGGGTCATAACAGACCAACAGTTTAACATGACCTCATGAGGTCTCCTTGGGGAGACCTCATCACCCTCTACAACTACCTGAAAGGAGGTTTTAGAGAGATGGGGGCTGACCTCTTCTCCCTGGTGACAAGTGATAGGACAAGAGGAAACGGGTTCAAGTTATGTCAGGGCAGGTTTAGACTGGATATCAGGAAACATTTTTTCACTGAAAGGGTTGTTAAACATTGGAATAGGCTGCCCAGGGAGGTGGTGGATTCACCATCCCTGGAGGTGTTTAAGAAAAGGGTAGATGAGGTGCTTAGGGACATGGTTTAGAAGTGGTTTTTGTCAGGGCAGGTTAGTGGTTGGACTTGATGATCTTAAAGTTCCCTTCCAACCTCACCGATTCTATGATTCTATGACTTCCCAGCATGATGGTTGGCAAAAAGGAGTAATGAGTTCTTTGGTTATACAGATAGAGAGAATGGTACCTTGGAGTGATTCTTTTTCTGCATAGATTGCTGCTTTGATCGCGGCTGGAGTTGTGTGTTCACTGGTGTGATGCTTTCTGTTTAGATGATGTTGTAAACAACTATAAAACCTGCTAACGTGTCCAAGGGAAGGTCTTACTTAAAAATCTGAACTAGTCACAGAATTAATTTTAACAAACGCCAAAGAGGCACATGAGAAGGTATTTGTAATCTATCAGAGAAAGAGGTATAACAAAAACTTGTGACTGAAAAGTGATGCCACATGCATTTAAAGAAGCCAGACCCAGAACTTTTTAGGTTCAAGAGGGATTACTATAGGACCTAACTATATGCATTCCTGGAAAATATGCTGTAACTAAACAAATGATTTCATATAGTGGAAGATTAACAAATGAAATGTGATGTCTGGGATACACAAGTAGGCAGACTAAATGATACAGTCTATTACTGCCTCTTAGGATCATTTATTTTTACAAAAAGGAGAATTTCAAGGAGTATCATTAGTATCCCAGTGTTTGTTTCTAAAAGCTTTCTGTTGATAAAATAGGGACAAATTATAGCAGAGCAATATCAGTTTCTCTACACTGGATTTATGAAGCAGTACCAAAGCAGAGAGATAGGACAAAATCCCACAGCCAGTGGGATAAAAAAGAGCAGGATATCATTTGTGTCTGTGTTTGAAGATACAGTTTCTGAAGAAGTAACACAGAAATTAACAAAAAAGTAAGAATATTACAACTTTCCAGTGCCAGTGGGTATGTATTTAGTACGCTCACAGCATAGTTCTGTGAATATGTAACACGCTGTTGGTAGACTTGTTGTCCAAGTCTAGACAAAGCCCTGCACCGTGAGTTGGTGCTTCAGCAGGCTGTGCTGGGAGTCTGATGCACGCTTCCGACCTGCGACCAGCCCATGAAAGACTCTCTTTGTGTCTTGAATCTGACCGCTGAACCTTCCTACACAGATATTTTTCTTTTGTTTTCTTTAACTATCACTAAGCATTTAGACGTGGCTGGTGGTGATTTTCAGGATTTGGTATGCTGCTTATAGGGTCAGAGCTTTACCATCCTGGCCTGTGGCTTTGGTTTCCTTTTCTTCTCCATCTCCCCTTCACTTTGTCTTTCCCAAGCTCTAAGTGCCATGCTTCTGATGCACTTGCAGTTCTCTCCAAGTGCTCCCTGGCCTCTGCAGTTGCTCCTTGCAGTGTCTGATGTTTTTCCTGCGACGCTCTTACTGTTCTCTGATCTGCTCTTACTTCAGCGTTGCATCCCAGCCAATTTGGAAATGAACAGACCCTGGAAAAATACGTTCCAAAAGTTCATGCAGTAAGAAAACTAAGGAAAGTCTTCACCCCTTAAAATGAAACAACCTCAGCTTTGACCTAGTTTCACAGCTAGGGTGAGCGTATTTATTGCTGTTGGTGCTGTGCGCTGTAAAAAAAGCTGCTTCCAAGCCCAGTGCTGCTGAGCACACAGCCTTTGAAAGCTGTTACCCAAGGGCAGTGGTGCTGTGCTACATACTCCCAAACCGGAGGGCGATGAAGAGCTCTTGTTCCCTTTGGGAGCTGGAAACGAGGGTTGAAGCAGTACCTCTTTGGCTGGGGATGTTGGAAGCTGCCTCCTGGCAGGAGTCTGCCATGGTCAGTGTCAGAGGTGTTATTGGCCCCCATCATGCAACCAGTTCCAGTTGGCTTATGCCTGAGACCTGGAAAGATGCCTTTCTCCACACTATTGGCTCTTGGTTTTTAATGGGTTGCCATTTGCAGAGGAGGTCCTTTTGTATCACAACCCTTTACAAAAAGTGTGCAGTGTGCTCAGGGTACCACGCAAATGATGATCACGGGGAGGAAAGTACTGGGTTTTTTGGGACACCCAAGGAGAGCAGCTGGGCAAAAAAAGGAATTGCAGAAAAGATGAGCTTCCTGATAATGCTACATAGTGCTCAGTGTGCTGTCATGTCTTGCTGATGAAATTAATGTGAAGTTACCTTATACAGTGAAAAAATAGAATTAGCAGACGAAACCCCTGACCATCCAAGAATTTCAGTATTGCTGAAATATAGCACAAGCTATTTCTGCTTCTTGGCAGCTGTTACCTGCCCACACTTTCAGGTATAGTGTGAGCTGTTCACAGATGAAGTGGTTGGGAAGTCAGACGATGTTGCTGTCTTTGGAATCGAAAGTCGGTTTTGCTGCCTGATAAAGACAACATTTCAGCCTCTCTCCATTCTGGCATTTGTGTAGTTTTGTATCTTAGCCTGATGTACTGAGCACACACAAAAGAATCGGATCTCAGGGTGAGTCTGGTTCGCTTTGCCTCCGTTAGGTGAGAAGCTGTTGCTTCCATTCAAAAGAATAATCTGAACAGATCAAGATTATTTTGCAGCCCTACAATACAAGATAATATCTAGTGCCGATAAACTTACCTTTTAATGAATTTTTCTTATATTATGTCTTCTTAAAGCCGGAACAATTAAAAAAAATAAAGCCAATCTTAACTCTCTGCTGCTTCTGATACATTCTTCCTTACTACTCTCACTGGTTATAATGTCCTTCAGACTTCTCCCCAGGGATTTTTGTGTATTTATTTGGCAGGGCCTGCCGTTGGATAGGGACTAACTCTGCCCTTTCCCAGTTCTGCTGGCATCTCTTCCCTGCCTCAAACCGCACTATATATTCCAGTTATCCATTTAGAGTCACTGCGTATTATCTAGTCCTCTGCGTAGGCCATAAATTTCTGTTGCCACCAAAGTGTTATGTGTTGTGGAAGTGAGGGAGATGGGGCTTTGAGGAAGTGCTGCTGTTCAGATGAGCACTCTTGTCCTGGTGGATAGTGTATAAAATAATCAACAGTAATCAAGTGCAGGCTGCAGATGTGTAAAGAGGCAATACCTGCAATTAATCCTATTTTCACTTCAAACCTTATTACGCTAAATGCAGTATTGCAGCTATAGAGGGCCATTTTTTCCGTTCCTCATGAATGTACCTCCAGCTTCAGAGTAGAGCTCTTGGCTTTGGTCTGGGGAACTGTATGGTTTGCACTTATTTGCAGAAACATTTGCCTTGTTTATTTTTAAAACTAGTGGAACTTGAAGGGAAAGTTTTGGTTTTCCTTGGTTCCCCTGAGAAACGCATGTTCATCCCACTCCCGTCACCGGGTTTAAACAATCACCCTTTGTCATTGTACAGTATCCTCCAGCCCAGCCATCTCTGAGAGCTGGGCAGCTGTATCCGCTGACGTGGTTGCTGAGCGGCAGGCTCTGCTGCTTCATGGATCCGTGAAACAAGGGGAAAAGCCTTATCCTTACGAAAATGAATGGCGAGCTTTCCATTCTGTCATGATTTCAGACGTAAATGCAGTAAAATGACCATGAGGTTCCTGAAATACAGCCTGATTCCTTCCTCTTCTTCCTTTTGGTTTTGTGTTGGTTGTGAACAGGGGCTGGGAGCTTGATGAGAGGAGAGTGTGCCTGGAGGATCAAAGAACAGGAGAAGAGCAGGAAGGCAATGGGGAGGGAGATGACACGGAGGCAGGGTGTTACTGAGGTGGTTGTCAGTGTGCTGATATGTAGATATGTGCAGGATAGGAGACCTAGAGGCTAATGAAATATCTTTGGAATCATCCGTGATGCTTGTGCTATGTAATGGGTAAGTTTCCTTCAACTCTTTTCCTCAACAGTACTTGGTTAGTAATATTAATTCCTATTAATTGGTAAATTAGGGTTAATTAGCTTGTTGCAGAATTTTGAGCGGGAATCAGTCATCCATAGAGATTTCATCGTTTCCAGAACAATATGGTTCCCTCGCCCTGTTCAGATATTGCAGCTCGTGTGTACAGAAGCCATAGCACAGGGGAGTGAAGAGCTCAGACTGTGGCTCCTGATTTCAGAAGGTTTCTAGCAGGTACCTAGCATGTGAAGCATGAACTGATATTAAACATACAAGTAGACATCACAGAGGAGCTCTGTTCACGTTTTTAAATTAATGTGTCAAGTAGACAATCATAACACTTTTTTGTTTTACTCCTACTGATTTTAAATCCTGCTCTCAAGAGGGTCAGACTCATAAATACTACCTCCTCCATTTAATAGTGGAAAAATAGGTCACATTATTGCAATACTTCTCCTAGGCCCCCATTGTGGAGCTATTCATTCTCCTGTGACTGAAAAAAGGATTTATATTTTTTGTCTAAATACTTCCATATTTCTTAAGTAAACTGTTCTCATCTCAATAATATGTCAGTGAAAATGTATGAACACTACTCTTCTCATGCACTCAGCCTTCCTTTCTCAGATGCACGCATGCAGGCAGACTGAGCAGTGTGCTGCTTTCTTTGCAAGACTTCGAAGGACCATTCCATCAGCTCTATTCAACTGAATTGAAATACTGTCAGTAAAAATGTCGATGATAACTTTCTTTCATCTCTATCTATCCTCTTCTACTGAGGATGAGTCTGCATACTTTCAACTCTGATAAAATGCTACTATTTTTTTCCCTTTAGCTGTTTTCTGTAGGATACTGGGCTGAAGTAGAACATTTCTTTGTTCCATACATGTGTTTCTTATAAAGCTGTATTGATGAAATGCTTTTTGTCACAATGGTGTTGAAAGGATCATAACAGTGTATTGTCAGACCTTATATTCTAGTCACCTTAAAATGAAGTAACCATCAAAATATTTTTTTCCACTGCTATTGCGATGTTTCATAGCCATCCAGGCTTTCTGCCTTCTGCCCTGACTCTTGTAACTACCTTGACCATCTTGAGATACCAGAGTTAGCTCTGACGGAACATGTGCTAGTTGGTACAGGCTGATACTTTTTTCAAACAAATCCACTGCAAATCTAGGGAGTGCAGCAGGATAATCTCATTCAGCCCATAGATGTTTGACCTACTGATGATAAGGTGACCTGCTAGATAGACATACTTTATGATGGTGTGAGATAAAATGTGCTGTAAGACTCAGATCCAAGAAGGTGTGCGGATCCTATCTCAATTCACATAACCTGTGTTAGATGCTTGCTCCCCTTGAGAAGTGACAGGCACCTTCAAATGGGAGCAGGCATTTAAAGTCAGTCACTTTGTGGGATGGGAAACTCTGAGGAGCGTATCCCATATCGTGGCCCTCCTTGTGGCTCCTTTGTCCTCTACAGAGCTCTTGGGAGGAGCCTTTTGGTTATTTGGCCATTGCCTCTTGGGATGCTATCAGAAAGGGCCTTCTCTCAGGGATTTACTCATGGCTGTGTAGAAGCAGACTGAACTCAGGCAAAGTCTGGGGGGCACATTGCTTTGGAGCATCCCCCAACCAGCAGCCATCACCTGTGAGTCTACTTCGCCTCCGGTCTGAGCTGCTACACACAGCAAAAAGGTGTAGGACCAACAAGAAGGGCTCCCGATCACCCCTGGGGGCTGTGGTTTCAGGAATGGGCTGCAAGGGTCAGTCCTTGACCCCAGTCTGTGGCTGAAAGGGCGGCTTGTGTGTAAGATCTTGCACTGAAAGTTTGTTGGATGACACATACGCACAGCTCTTTTTATCCCTAGCTAGATGTTACAGTAAGACAGCGAGAAAGTGAGCGAACAAGTATAGTATATCAATGCTAAAGCTAACCATGATGTTTTGACCAAATACTGCTCCCTTGGTCCGTGGATGTTCTGAACTTTTGGCAGACCTGTTATCATATAGAATGACACGGGAGACAAGGATCTTAAACCCCTTCTCCACTACAAGCTTCACATACAATGACCTCTGTGTTCAGCTTATGCATCAGATTTGGAGGCAAATGCCATATAAAGGGAAACAGGTAGTTGAAAAAATTCATGTTCTGGACTCGATGCATTTTAAGACACTATTAAAGGAAGTATCTTTAAAGCTTGGTTTTGATAAAATCTTGTATCAGCAGAATTTGAAGTGTGGTAACTCCAGTGGAAAAGACAAGTATATGACAGGGTTACATATGTGCAGGGAAAGTCTGGATTTAATTATTGTCTCAATTCTGTGTATAATTCCCTGCTGAAATATATCATATTTTCAGAAAGAAAGTAAAACAAATGTTTGAATTGTTACCCCTCTTTTTCCTTCTTGGTTTCTGTTTGCTCACCTAAATTCAGATCTTCATTTCACAAATATCCATCAGGTCCTGGACTTTCTAATTGTTCGTATTTCTGTACTGTCAGTATTGCAGGTGGCCAGTCTTGTGTTCCCAAGATGGGTTGTGTCTGTCCTGGTACCAGGAAAAAGCTGGGCATCAAAGTGGTATTTTCTTCAGAGAAAAATAACATGATTTTAGATAGTTGAGGAATTTTCTTTATTTTTCAGATAAAAAAACCCCAGTGAAAAAAGTGAACTAAAAAAGAGAAGGGGAATGAGGGGATAAAAACATAACTGAAAAGATTAGGTCCAATAAAGACCCACCATTTCATAGAATCAGAGAATTGTTTAGGTTGGCAAAGACCTTTAAGATCATCAAGTCCAACCGTTAACCTAGCACTGTCCAGTCCACCGCTAACACAAGTCCGTTAAGTGCCACTTTTACAGATCTTTTAAATACTTCCAGGGATGGTGACTCAACCACAGCCCTGGGCAGCCTGTTCCAATGCTTGACAACCGTTTGAGTGAAGAAATTTTTCCTAATATCCATCCTAAACCTCCCCTGGCAGAACTTGAGGCTGTTTCCTTTTGTCCTGTTGCTCATGTCTTGGGAGAAGAGACCGAATGTCGTGCTACAGCTTCCTTTCAGATAGTTGTAGAAGGCAATAAGGTCTCCCCTCAGCCTCCTTTTCTCCAGGTTAAACACCTCCAGTTCCCTCAGCTGCTTCTTGTAAGACTTGTTCTCTAGACCATTCACCAGCTTCATTGCCCTATACATTTCAAGCGTATAGATAGGATGTGAAAACTATATTGTCATAATGCATTTTAGTACTGAGTTGGAAAACCAAGGTCTGAGTTTGCTAATGCATTATATTGTATTTGGGTGGCATGTAGTGACTTACTGATGACCATGAACGGATTATCAGTAATGTGCTGTTGCTAACCCTTTGTAACCTTTGACACAGAGTATTTATGCTATTGATCATAAGTGCTCCCATGCCAACATCAGTAATACCTTTATCATGCCCCAGCTGATAGCGGGAAGCCAGATGTGCAGGGATGGTGAGCACATTTAAACTCAGAATGTGACTGCTTTGGACTTGCAGCTCTTCCTTCGCTGTCTCAGGGTGTCTTCTCAATGTAAACAGGCTCCTGGGCGCCTGGTGCTTATTTAGCACCACATTCCTGCAGGATTTGCTTTTTTGTCTCCCGCAACATCTTTTCCTTATCAGTATTTGTGAAGAGAGGTTGGTGACCTGATGGAAACAGTTGTGTGCTGGAGTAACTGGGAATTGTGCTGGTGTTTGGAAAGAGGACAAAGAAAGCACTCCCATTCTTTCAAAAGCTAACCCTAAATAACACTTGAGGGTGTGACACCCTGCAAATCCTTTGCTCTTTTTTTCCTTGCTCTAAACTTTGGGATTCTTCAGAAGCCTTGTAATGTTTGAAGTTTAACAACAAAGACTATTCGCCTACTTGTTGAATTGTAGCTGTCACAAGATCTTAAAAGCAAACAGAAGCATGTATTATTGAAACATCAGGCCTCTGATTGCCTTCATATGCTATTAATTTGACAAAAAAATCACCAATAATTTGTAATTGAGCTTTAACCAACCAAGTAAACTTCTAATTCAGCATCTTCTCTGGAAAAGAGTTTGCGGTTGGGTTTTTTCCCCCCTTTAACTAAAGTAGCATCTACAAAAAAATTTTTTATATATATATATATCTCCAGCTTGTGTGGGGGATGGAAACTAGATCTTTTCAAGATGATTTTGGCATGGCCATGTTTTGTCTGCCTTTGCAGTGGGGTGATATCAATGCTAAAATTGCACCAATATGAAATAAATTATTACAAGTCCTAGAATATCTTTATGAAAGTAAACGCAGGACAGAAGGAGGCTCTTGTGAGGAGAGAGATGGTTACGCAGGACAGAAGGCGGCTCTTGTGAGGAGAGAGATGGTTATTCTTTTGCACAATATTAGTAGAAAGTTGAAAATATTAACTTGCACTGGGAATTCACACCAAGAGATTTAAACTTGGACTCAATAAGTGTCGCAAGGAGCAAGGCAAGGAAGTTAAGTTGCTCCTTACTCATTTTCTGGTACAAGAATGAGATGTATACATTCATTCATTGGAAATGAATGGAAATCTATCTTCCAGTTTAAAGCCAATTTGTCTAATTGATATTTTTCATTGAATTGCATGGCACTTAAGCCTTGCATCCTGAATGACTCGCAGTTCAGAGAGGGAGACTGAGATAATAGGAGAAGGTAATTAATTTAAAAGTCAAGCACTGACATCGTATTGATCTATAAGCCATAATGTATGCTTATTAAGACCTAGAGCTGATACTTTCATTTGATACGTTGTGGAAGTAGTCGCCTTTGGCTCTGAAAGCTGCTGGACGTTTGTGTCATTTTTGATGTCACTGAACAGGGGACTATTTATCTCTTGGCGCTGAGTTGAGGATTTATGTGATAGTGACCTGCAAGCTGATCGAAATGTTACACTGGATTAGTATGACATGGCTTTATACGTTTTACAGCACTAGTATGTTATCTATAAAATCTGGATTGTCAGATTTATTTTGTGTGTTTTAAGAGTGTAAAAATTCCTATAGTCTATTATTAGTGCTTGTTTAAAACTCAAAATAAATATGTTTAGACTAAAAGTTTCACGTTGAGTGTTTTAAAAGCCAGGTTCTTGCATTCATTCTTAGTCATCAAACTAAACAGAGCTTGATTCCAAGAAGTACTGAAAAGCTGTGCTGAATTCAGTAAAAGCTCTAGAATCTATGCACGGGTTGACGTCCGCAGGATCAAGTCAGAGGGAGCAGAAAAAGGGCCTGACATATCAGAGAACTTCTGCACAGAGAAAGAGGAGAGAAGTTCCAGAAGGACACGAACAAGGATGAAAGCAAGGGGCAACCATAGAAGTCACCATGATGGTTACGTGTATTTCCTCACTTGATGCTGTTGAAAATTACTTCATATTCATTGCTTTAAAGGACTGTGTTTCATCCTCTATTCCTGAAGGGCTCTTGCTGTAGATTGTGGGGATTATTTACATCTCAATTTATTTCTCAGCCCATTGGCCGTAATTAAAAATGGAATTTGGCACTCTCCAGAGCCCCTGCTGGAGACTTTCACCTTGTAGAAGAAAGGGGATTAGATGCGATGATTTATTGGGCTTGTGTACAGTCCCCTGACTGTACTGTGGCACTGAGCCGAAAGCAAGCTGAAATGATATCCAGTCCTCTCTGGCAACCACTTCCACCGTGAGCAGAGTAAATCCTATCCCTTGACTAAATCCTTGTCTTGTTTCATCCAAATTTGCCCGAATTCCTGATGTGTGTGGGCTCTTGGTAGCACAAAGTTAAGGCTGGAGAAGGCAGTGGCTGCCTGCCAAGGCAGTGTGCCTTTAGGATGTTGGGATCTGTGCCTCTGTGTGTGTTGTCATGATGAGCCTTAGGCTGTGCCTATGAAAGGCGCAGAAAATGTTTTCTTCCTATCATCACACTCCATCTTTGAAAGGAAATTGGAAATGATGTTCAGAATCTCAGGTCTGACGTTTGATTATTGCTCTGTGACTACTTTATAAATTTTTAGGACCTTTTGTCACTAAAGCTAAACAGAAATGCAGTCATAAATCTGGCAGAAGATTTGCTTGCTTGCTTTCTTCCTTCTCCCCTGCTAAGCCAGAAAACAAAAATGAAGAAATGTGTGGTCATGCCCAGCTTCTACCATAGCATTTAAAAAAATGCTTATTTCTTTGAGGTGGTTGTTCTAGGAGAAGAGGTGGCAAGCCTGCTCTTCGTTAGGGTGATGTTTCAGGACCATGGTGTCTTTTGAAACATCTCAAAGTGCTTTATTGCTTTCTTAGATGCTCTTAAAAGTGTGTTCCTTTTGGACTCAGAGTTCTTTGTCTTTGCTAGATACTGGTGAGGGATCATACTGTAATACCCTTGGTAGAAACCCAACTTGTTCATACCAAAACACTTTTGCTTCAACTTATTGGCATGCAACATGCCTTTCAGGAAAAGATAAAAGATCCTTACAAAGGGAAGCAGGTGGCTAGGACTGTTTCCATTGCAGGAAAAGATACTGGTGGAATTTACTAGGACTGAAGTGTATTGATTTCTACAAAAGCCTTATTGCAAAATTCCTTATGTCCAGAATAAAATCTGGTCTGAAAGAGGAGGGAGGGGGAAACCACCGCTGCTTGCGAGAAGAAGAAAATTACATCAGATGTCTGATGGCTCGTGGGAAACCCAGCTTCAGGCCAAGTCAATTCTGACATAATGAAAACTTGCAGCAGTTTAGTGACATCCAGTCTGTACAGACTGGGTATTTATTGCTATTACTCACTAAACACTCGTTACGCAGTTGTTTCTGTTGATAATGTGAACTCCTTGGATATTGCACTTATTTTAATGTCCTCCAGACATTTCTTCCATTAATGAAGCTGTGCTGTCCGTGTGCTATGGTTTGCCAGGGATGCTTTTTCATGATGCAGAAGTGTCTTTAACCTTAGACACTTCCTCAGCATAGCAGCGTCAGGATGAAAAGAGGTGAATAGATGTAAAAGCTGTTGCTGGAAATTATTTCCCTTGGCAAATCCACTTCACTAGGGCCTTGTAACTGATAGGAAAAGCAACACATACCGTTTCCTTGACTTGAAGAATTTTCCAGTCTGCCCTAAACCTGATTGTCATTGCATCTTTTGACTTCCTTTTAGAAATCAGGAATACTTAAAAGCAATCAGTGTCATCAGTTGTATGATTCAGCCACTGGAAGTGGTACGTTTGGATAGACTGAAAGAGAAAGAAACTGGGTGTATTTCAAACCTAAAATAGTAATTTTCCAGATTGCATTTGAGCAAATATTCATTATTCTCTTTACGTGCTTGCATCCCAGACAGTCTGTGGTGTACCTGCAAGGCAGAACTGTCTGTCTCTGTCTTACTGAGGAGAAATCCCACAGACTGTCACCTTCGTGTTTATAGGATTGTGAGCAGAAGGGACTGAACATGTGGCAAAATTAATAACTGGATAGCATTCATACTTTCATCCTTAATTAAAGACAAGTGGGTATGTGAAATATATTTCCCCAGGGCTGTGGTGAGGGAATATCCACACATGTAATTAATCTAGCTGCTGGAAGTCACAATTTCACCACTAAAATGAAGCAGAAAGAGACCAGGCAACAATATGGGCACACTCCAACATTCATTGAAGTCAATGGGAAACTTGTCTTTTTACTTCAAAGGGCATTGGGCTGAACCCTGCAAGAGCATATTAAAACACTTAGAAGTCATTAAGCACTTATTATTGTCCTACTGCAATAAAAGAGGTAGAAAAACTATAGGTGGATTTTAATTTAAGCCACTCCCTACGCTTTTAATTGTTCCGTGTTTACACAGTTGGTTGCATATAGTTGGATTAGGTGGCGATTTGCCTGATGATTTATCATGTTTCGCTGTTGCTGTATGGTGTGCTTTTTTACTGCCTTGTTTCTGTGTACGTGTGTGCTGATACAATCCTCACAGAAGTTACTATACGTGATTCCCTGTGAGAGCGAAGCTAGCAGCTTCTGTGAGCTGTAGTACTGTTATTTAGTAATTTTGTATGGTAGAACTCACACCCCCAAGGGTGGGACTGTAGAAGGGGCTGAAGATGTCAGCATGTCTTCCCCCGAGGGTATTAGCAGTGCCCCAGAGGGTGCATGATCCTTTTTATGGGATGGGGAAGGGATCACAGAGCTGCCTGCAACCATCACCACTGCCACTGTGTCTGCTCTCTATCTGTGTCCTGTTACTCTCTCTCTGTTACTGAGAAAGCACAAACTGCTGCAAGCAATGCACAGTCTAAACTTCAGGTGCTCTGGGCTGCTGGAGGCATCGGGGTGCAGGAGGATAAATGTCATCCAGCCTCGTTTCTGATGTTATTCAACCGGCTAACCAATGATTTGGGAATTTGGTTGGCCACTAATCTTTGTCTGATTTTAGCAATCTGTGGCCAGTTGATGTATTAGAGAAAGCAAATGGTTGCCTTGAAACAGATCAAACAGGGTGCTCAAAAGGCCAGTTAGTGCCGAGATTTCCCACATCTGTAAGATGCAGTTTAAATGGCATTGCATCTCAGTGACTCGTTGGGGTTGGCAGGCTGTGTTCAGAGAAGCCCACTAACTGATGCAGGGCAAAGTTGAGGGTTGGCCCATTTGAAGACTTTTGCTTACTTATGGTATTTATTTATTGCTTCAGTTTCATCTGCGCTGAATTCACACACAGTTTTTAAGTAGCTAAAATTTAAGAGGAATGTTTGCCTATGAAAAGGTAGGGAATTTGCTACCACTGTTTTCTGGTAAATTGGGTTTTGGAAGTCAAGACTGAACACAATGAGCATTTTGCCCTCACACAGCAAACTGGCTTTAGGCGTTGCACATTGGGACAAATGCTATGAGCTTTGTGGCTTGGGCTCCAACAACAAGAAAAGGCAATCCATAATGAGGGTTCATCCCATCAAATGAATAATGTGGCACCATTTAATTAGAATCATAGTATCATTTAGGTTGAAAAAGACGTTTAAGATCATCAAGTCCAACCGTTAACCTAGCACTGCCAAGCCCACCACTAACACAAGTCTGTAAGTGCCACATTTACAGGTCTTTTAAATACCTCCAGGTATACTCAACCACTTCCCTGGGCAGTATGTTCCAATACTTAACAGCCCTTTTGGTGAAGAAATTTTTCCTAATATCCATCCTAAGCCTTCCCTGGTGCAACCTGAGGCTGTTTCCTCTTGTCCTAATTCCTGTTAATTGGGAGAAGAGACGGACTCCTGTCATGCTACACCCTTCTTTCAGATAGTTGTAAAGAGTGATAAAGTCTCCCCTCAGCCTCCTTTTCTCCAGGCTGAACAACCCCAGCTCCCTCAGCTGCTCCTCACAAGACTTGTTGTCCAGACCCCTCACCAGCTTCGTTGCCCTTCTCTGGACACGCTCCAACACCTCAATGTCTTTCTTGTACTGAGGGGCCCAAAACTGAACATGCTATTTGGGGTGGGGCCTCACCAGTGCTGAGTACAGTGGGATGATCACTTCCCTACTCCTGCTGGCCACACTATTCCTGATACAGGCCAGGATGCTGTTGGCCTTCTTGGCCATGTGTTCACACTGCTGGCTCATATTGACCCTTGTAGTTCAGCTGGTGTGAAGCCTAGAAAATGAAAAACTTTATATACTGGAAGTTTTACTGTGCTGAGAGTGCAGGGAGCTGAGTTTTGCTTTCAGAAGCATGCTGGAAGACGGCTTTTTGTGACCCCTGCATGTCTGTAGCTTTGTTTCATAGCCAAATTGGTATCTTTAGCCATTCATTCATTTCATGGATACAGCACGATGGAGTTTTATTTTAATGAATGGAGCACACTGGATGTGACCTTAGTCAAAGACCAGGATTTAGAAACCCTAGAGATGAAGAAGATATACTCTTTGCTTCCACGTTATGCAGGACAAATGGATACACATCTTGATTTATTTTATATTTCAAGTAAATGTCTTGATTTTATTGAAAAAATAGTTGGTTTATAGGTGTGGCAAATATACCAGTGATTCAGTAGGACCACAAGTGGGTCCCAAAAGAATAATTAAATTTTGTTGACTTTTTTTAAATTTTCTGACTTATTTTGGTATAATGTGCTTATTTCTGTTTGACACAGGAGCAGAGAAGCCTGCTTCCTCTCTGCAGTATTGAATATAAAAATTAATTATTTTGTATTTGTTTTATGTAAAAAATTCACTTGCCTGTATGCATAGGTAAAAATCTCTGTTGTCTTTTACAGAAAAGAGTCAAAGACGTCATATCTCCAATTGTATTTGAAGCTGCATACAGCCTTGGGGAACACATCATAGAAAGAGGAAAGGAGGACAAGGACCTACCAGCTCTCAAGCCCATTCTCCGTTGGAAGAAAGGACAGAAGATCGCGCAAAGGAATCAGGTCAGGTTTGGACTATGTTATTTCCCTAAAAGGTCTGTGGCTCTGTCTGATCCTGAACTGACAGCAGAACTGGATGTAAAAAGTGATTGCCAAGCTCTGTGTTGTTTGTGCGGTCCCTACTGTTGCTGATGTAGGTGCTCCTTCATAACAAAGTAAAGACAAGGTTGGGCAGCAAAAGGTGAGGTGACTTGCTTGTTTCAAATGCTTGCTTGTGCTGTGAAGGAGACTGAAAAAGGGAAATGATAAGAAAGTTCCTGCTCCTTCTGGTTCTTCCCTTTTGGTAGGAGATTCTTGCGAAAGCCTTGGTCTTGGCTCTCTTTCCAGGCTTTGTTAGTGCTGGAGGAACAGGTCTGGCTCCAGGAAAGGACACAGGAACATGCCACTCTCCGTAAGGGAATAACAGTGGACAGATAAAGAAAATTATTTTTGTCCTACTCTTTTCTTTTCTTGAGGCTTCTTCACATCCAGTCATATGGCAGGGGAAACCCACTCCTGCTGTTGTTATTCCAGGCCACGCTGTGGTAAAATCATAGAATCATATATCAAATATGAATTAAATAGGATGGTTTTGTTTCAGAGAAAGGTACGTGCAGGTGCAGCCACATATTTATTAGGATCCTATTTTTCTCTCCTGCTGTGCAGAAAACTCTTTTATCTTCAGTAAGTAAGAGAATTCCCTTAATTTTGGAACACTTGTCATTTAGAGAGTAGAGATTGTTCCCTCCCCCAGCCCCAAATTATGCCCTAATGAAATGAAGTGTATGTGATTATGCCCCATTTCTTGTTTGTCTGTCTTGACCTCACTAGTATCTTTGGAAAATGTTGGACAATTTTGTTTGGTTTTGACAGGAGTGATTGAAACAGGGCCTGTGAAGGTATTAAACGCCTTCAGGGTTTGTGAAAGCAGGCATTCATGTCAAGGAGAGAGATCCCATTAGTAACCTTTTGAAAGACTCTAGTTTGAGTACAGTCCTTGTAGGTGCAGGACAGTCTGCCAAGGAAGGAGCCTGCAGGACAATTCAGCCTCCCACTGTGCCAGCATTGGAGCATCCAACTGTAAAGCTTGAGGCTCCACAGGGAAAACAGCCTTCTTCTGTGGCTTGCAAAACTTCTTGTGTGTCAGAATTGCAGGATAATTTAGTCTGGAAGGACCTTTGTAGATCCAGTTCCTTGCTCAAAGCAGAGCCAACTTAAAAGTTAGATCAAGTTGCTCAGGGCTGCATCCAGTCAAGTTTGTTTTCCAAAGCATGCTTGCACAGTTATAAGCTGGCGTTGTGCATGAATACGAAACTTTTTTTAAAAGAAACCGTGAAAAGTCTGTCTGGAGTCTGAGGCTTTTAGCAGTGGATTGTTAGATCTGGTTTTTAACCTTGGGAAGTTCATATCCATTAAGTGATGGTTTGCATCATCATCTGTAACATTACTTTCTGATGTTGCTCATAAGGTTATATTGCTGTGCTGAAATTGCTGGTCCCTGAATGCTCCTCAAAAGTTAACTAAAATGCTTACAGAAATATGCTTTGTCATACCCCGAGTGTTTTGAAATGTATTTGGCTGTAATCCTTTTACTTAGAGAAGTGAGTATTTCTTCAAGTATGGTTTATTTTTATAAATGTGTGAATAAAAGAATTACTTATTTTTATGAAGAGGGCTGTTAAATATCTGAATTGTTGCAAACATTATGATGGGAATTTGTGGAGAACTGTGGAACTTGAGCAGTGTGCTGAAAACCTGAGTGTTACATGAACAAAACTGCTTGGATGCTTTACTGCTGCGTTTAGACTCAGAAGGTCACATCTTGCCCTGCAGGGATAATCTCGGATCAATATTAAAATACCTAAATGCTGAGATTATAGAGAAGAAACAAAAATATGTTGGGAATTTCCCTGACTTGTTTTCTTGTGTAATTTGGATGACGGGGAGCCAGTTTAACAATCCATTTCCATTTGCTTTCCAGATGTTGTTCGCTTAGCTTAGTAAGAAAAGGATTTTGACATGGGGTGTGCCTGCAAGTGCGCTTTCAGCTAAGGAAGTGGGCAGAGCTTCAGAGTTAGTGTGGAAGTCATGGTGGCACAGCTCTGACAGAGTAGCCTCGAGGCATGGTGGTGGGGTCCTCAAAGACCGATTTCATGGGAAAATAAGGGCGTAGCATTCTCTTTCAGGATTCTTGTCATCACACAAGTAGAAATTGTTTTTAAAGGCCAAAAGGGATAGTGGGAATCAAAGTTTATGTAATAAAGGATTTACATCTTCAAAGAACTTCATGATTCTGGAGGGACCTTACATTTTGGAAGTCCAGTTCAAGACAGATTTAGTGGGCTCTTTTTTTTCAGAAGGTACAGCATGGGTGAGGGCAGGTGGACAAGCTTAGTATTACTGCTAGTACCGAAGTCTTTAAATACAGCCAGTGGTGTATGGTTTTCAAAAGCCCTAGATCCTGTTAATCCAGTAAAAAGTGGCATTTTGAAACTGGAAATGTTGCACCTGTTGTTTTGAGGCACCCTTAAGATAGCGTTAGAGGTTGATATTTTGCTAAAAAGCACAGGTGTCTGGTTTTTATGAATGAATGCAGAAGAAACCAAAGTAGTAACAGCTGAAAAAGTGGGAGGGAGTCATGACAGGACAGGAAAGAGGGAGACTTCCATCTTCCAAGATCTTACTGCAGGTCTGCTAGACCTACTTGTAAACATGTAGGCTTTATAGTCATCTAGATGTGATTTTATTTAAACTAAAGTGATAATAAAGCTGAAGTGCTTGCTTTCACTAGGACTTCAGTTTGCTTTTGATGAACTAGATGTTCCCTGAATGCACGCGTGACTTCCCAACAAGAGTGTACAGCCCTGTGGCTCACAAACAAGGAGGCAGGAAAGCCATCAAGCCATTAAAGATTATATATAAAGTTCTTCATGGTGCTTTGCTCCATACATTAAGGAGTTAGCTTGGAAATAGTGTTCATGGGTACCCACCAGCAGGAAGCTGTATCCCTCCCTGATGACATAATCCCAGAAAAGGATTTTGTTGGATATTCATCCTTATTCATCAGTATTACACTGCATGTGAGACAACAGTGTGGTCTTGTAGTAGTCACTTAGACCAAAAGAGAGCTAGAGAAGTAAAGGAGTGCATGGATGTAGGATTTAATTCAAAATGCATTTATTTATTGGTCACCTTTATGTTAAAAGATTGCAAGTTTTACTGTAAGGCAGTGCAAAATGCTTGTATTTAAACAAAACAAAAAAACCCAACAAAACTAAACCTTGATTGTTCAGTGGAGACTGCTTGTATTCCTAAATGAGCTGTGCTTGAAACAATCAAATATGGTAAATAATTTAAATGTCTGATTTATTGAAAGAACAGGATCTTTACTGAAGTTTCCTAATGAAAAATCATGCATTTGTGAGACTTCATGTATTAGCCATTTTTTTTCTAAGGAAAGAGGCTCTGATACTTCAAAATGATGTAATAATGTAATTAAACTGGCCTGAGGGACTGTTTGGCCCAGGATAGAGTAACAGTTGATTTCTCATGGATTTAATTATTTTCTTGGTTCTTGTATATGCTTTCCAGAAGCTACGGTTGCTATAGCTTGGTATAATTATTTGTGGTAGCAAAAGCAAATACTTAAGGGTTAGCATACATGTCTATTGATAGATGCCTCGGCAACTTGTACAATTGTTGGGTGGAGACGGGTTGTGTGGAGCAGACAACAGCTTTCCAAGTTGTAAGTGGCTAGCCAGCTTAGTTTTGCTCAAACAGAAAATCTCTTATGGGTCAAGACTGGGTGGGGGGGAAAAAACCATTCTTTTTGAGTGTGTATAATGAACTTTAACAACCCTGAGGATGACTTTCCATTAGCCTCTTTGTTGCCTCCCAAATCCAGTTGCTACCTCCATCCGCTGGAAAAAACTAATAAGTCTTCTTACTTCAGGGAAATTAATGTGTATTTAGAGCTTGGTTTGGCTTAGTTCGTCGTAAGTGGTTTGTACTATAACATTTATTTTTGTATACCCCCTGTATAAATACATGTCAACCAAGAAGGAGAAAGATCTCCTGCCAAATACAGTGGGGATTTGTTCCTAGTAATATACAGTAATGTATCTTAGAGTTCAAAATGTGGTATGCTAGAATTCTGCCTGTTCTAAATGCTGTAATAAAATCACCTGCTGTTATGTGGATGGAGACACCATTTTGTTATAGGAAAATATTCTCAGTAGATTTAATTGCGTCAGTGTCTTCAGGACTTCTGGAATGGTCTGCCATAAAATTGCTTGTAAGTTATAAGAAGAGACAGAAAATGTTTAGGACGTTCTGTTCCCAGCTGTGCCACTGACTTGCAGTGAGAATTTGGGTACAGTTCTGCACCTCCAGATGACTGAGGCTGCACGTCTCTGGGATAAACTTCACCTTTTTAAAGCAGAGGACTATTTTTTTGAAATAATTGTGTTTGAAAAGCTGGTTAAATATTTGCACGTAAATTAGCTTAGTTAACGGGTATGAGAAAGTAGAGGAGGATTTTATGGAGCTGAAATATGAATACCTTCAGTGATTTTTGATTTGCTGCACAAATAATGCCATTCTCTATTTTAAAACATACACACACCCAGAGTCTCATACTGAGGACAAAACAATGACAGATCTGGACGGGCTGAAATGTAGCGTTCATACAGACAGCATGGTCCAGGTTTGTCAGTGCTGCCTTCTCCGGAGCAGAGATCCCTGTGTGCCTGCTTGAGTCAGGTCATGTCTCTGACAGCACACTGACATGTGTCCCGGGCATTTCTAGGCATTGGAGTGACATCTCTACCCTGGTAAGCTGCTAGAACAGCCCTTGGCATGGTTTTAGCCTGTATCAACTACTGCAAAGCATTCCCGGGTGTATGGGTCAGGATTTAAGGATGCTCCTGTCTTGGAGGCCAGGACAGTTTGGTTTACTTGGTACAGCTGAAGCCTCAGTACCCTTAGTACGCCTGTCAGTAGCTGCATAGGTGGGAAGTGTGAAGATTGATTTATACGCAGACACATAGAAGTCTCTGTGAGACTGCAGGAGTCATCCTAATTGCCATGTTCCAGATGAAACATCTTTCCACTAAAGTCTTTCCTCCTTGGGCAGGGCAAGCTCCCAGATTATCCTCTGCACTTATTCTTGCTGAGATCCACTGGGTTCCACCCTTCCTGCCTAATTGACATTGTTTTGCCTTTGGTTGGGGTGTGATTGCTCAAAGTGATGACTTCCACTCCTCCCTCTGCCATCCTTTGGTGGTGTCTGTCTTTTGCTCTAGACAAGTTTGGTCAGAGTCGGTGCTGAACTGGCAGGGACTGGGTGCTGTTCCTGCCAGGAAATCTGGAAAGGACCCACCCTGAGCATGTACTGGATTAGGCTGAGTATTGCCTTTGCCTGCTTTTTTGTTGTTGAATGGCAATAAAGAGGAAAGATTTACAAGTCTGGAAGAGATTCAGAACTGAAGGAGACCAGCAGGTGTCCAGCTGTATTGTACCTCTGAAATGTTTATAATTAGCAAACTCGATGAAGTAAGAATGAGTGGAAATCAGTGCCTCTGATGGTATGCACGTTTCTATATGCACGTTCTTAAGCAATGACAGGCTTGGCCAGTAATTGTCCAACTTGTTCATATCCCTGTTTAACAGTAAAGGAAAACCAGCATAACTGAGAATGTGTAAGACATGTTTTAATCCCCAGGTTTAGATGTCATGGGCTTCTTAAAGAACAATAGCCAATATCATATGCAAATACACACATGAGCACACGCACAGAGATACATAGACCTGGCATATGTGCTAGGGGAGGGTCAGACTGTCTTAGGTGATAGGATGTGAATTATATGATTTAGTTTACAAGTTCTTCAAATAAACAGGTAGAGAAAGGAGTTCCTGCATATGCATGGAGCTATAAAAAAAAAATTGTGATACTTAAAAAGCCACAGAGACAGGTGACAACCTTCAGGAAGCCAGGCTCCATTAGCTCTGTTCATATATTTCAGCAGTTTTGTGAGGGATCAGTAGAGCTTAATTGGAATACCTAACATCTTGAGAGCAGATAATATGATAGTATTAGTTCGTTCAGTTCAGAATACCTCAGTGCCACAAAATCCTTGTCAGTTCGAAGTTGTGTTCATAAATACAAAATCACTGAAGTGCAGGTGGATTACAGAAGAGGACTTTCACATATCTTGGGGGGCCTAAATGACCTAAAGGTAGACAAAAATTCCTTATCTGATGATTTGAAGACTTTTTTGTATTTCCAGCTGACAAAACAGCTGCCACATCTGTTTTTCATTTGTCATTGTCATTATGCTTTTATATTTTTAATTACCCAATTGTGTGATGAGTAACAAAGGTTTCGACTCTTGTGCTAAGATGTTTAAGTATGAAAGCATCCCGTGAGAAAGATTCATCTTACACGGTTCCACTTTTAGTAGTAGAAATAAGGATGTTTAGAGTAGAAAATATGCTTAAATATCATTAAAGAACACTCCTGAGATGATATAATTTAATTTTTCTGTATTCATCCAAAATAAATGGAAGACCATTTAAGACAAGACAGGAAATATATTAAGAAATGTGGTACAGAAATCTATCCTATAATGGTACTGGGAGATGGGACAATTAACCCAATAGGTCTTTCCCATCTATTGTTCTACGAATTTATAAGGTCTGAAGTCTTGTAAAATGAGAACACTATTTGGATGGTTTGAACTGTTAATGATTTTTAAAAAGAAAAAATTGCCTCAGCCTGAAAAATGAGTGACTCAGACTAGAAATCTAATAAAGCTCTGAAAGGCTAGGGGCGTATTGCTATTGCCACCAATTGTAATTCTTCACCCCAGGAGAACATGAGGACAAAAGATTGCATTGTTAAATTTACCCTCTGCTGTGAAGAATAACTAATACATAAGCTTATTAATTTATGCTTGCCTTCAATAACTAACAGGTTTCATGCCTGATCTTTCCTAAACAGCTGATTTCATTTGGGAGTTCCTTTTCCCCTTATATTTGAGTGTCCTCTCTCCTTTTTAGCTTGGTGCTCCAGCCTAAGCTGTAATTATTTAACAATTACTGAAAGCAGGATGCAGCTGAAATAGGTGAGAAATTTGGCCTTAGATGGTTTTACAGGTGGCAATGTGTGGTAGGTATGAGCTGTAGGTTCAGAGCCTTCCACTCAATAAAGTGGATGAATTCCCCTGTAGCCTTCCCCAGCTGGAGAAGTTCAACTTTCATGGTTGCACCCTTACTAGTGTAGTAAAAAAAATATTACTGGCCAGGTTCTGTTTTCTTGTATTAAGGCACTATAAATGAGCATCTGTTTTCTTTGCATGAAGACATGCTCTGATGAAGTCTACGTTATGCTGGGGGAGCTCGTTAGCTAACCTTGATCCCCTGCGCCAGGCAGTACTGGCATGGCTCTTTGGTTTCATAGCAGGACTCTTTTGAACACTTACCGCTCCCCTGGTATTCCTGCCTTTGTTGTGTGTTCGCTCCGCCACTCACTAAGTGTATTGTGGAAATCGTGTGTTCTCGTTTTAGCCAGCGCATCTGATGAAATCCTGGAAAGTTTTTCACAGTATTAATTGCTTTTCTGGTGGGAATTTAATTCGGCCATTTTGCACTTGGCTCAGCAGGATACTGAATGGACCGTTTCCATGAGTGGTACAGTGAAGCACAGAATGTCTGGGGAGAGTCAGTCACTGTTTCTTTTTCTGTGGTCAGTAGATCTGTAGGTAATAGCTTTATTTTGCAGGTAAATTGAAAATGTAAAGAAAAAATAAATAGAGGTCTAAAATCAGGCTCTTGTATCCGTATAGGTCTTTTCCATCTTTAAATGATTCTGTGATTCTCTGTTTAGGCACATTAATATCTAAGTAATTGGTTTGTAAGGCTATAAAACAGGAAATAGTTCCTAGAAAAGGCAGTGAGCTTTGCTTACAGCTCGGTGTTTTTGAAAATTGGATCACGTATTCTAGTCCTTAAATAAGGACCCGGGAACCCAACTTTACCAGATAATGTGGTAATAGCCATATATCATCAAGGTCTAAAAAGTAAAGAATTATTAGGCTAACAAACCCCCTTATCCTACACCCTTTAAATAGAAGTGCTTTTGTGTTACTAGCATGATCTAATTGCTAAGTCATCCCTGCACATACCATAGGGTATGGTGACAATTTACAGGAAAACAATGTAGAGATTGGAATACTGCATTCTTAACCCAGATTATTTTGCATAACCCAAGTTATCCTGCTGAAGTACACAGCACAGTTCATGAAGTTAAAGGAATGGATCCTTGATTCCTGAAGGCCAGCTTTGCTGCATTTTAAGAGGTGCACTGTCAACTTTTTGTGGCCTGATCTGTGAGGAAGTAGTTAAACACCTGATCCAGAGCAAATCACTCTTCTCTTATCCAGAGCATAAAATTAAATGCTTTCCGGTTGGGGGTTGGTTGTTTTTTTTTTGAGAATCCCGTTTCTCACCCTTCTCTTCCAACGTTGTCCTTCAGCTGTCACTTTTCCTTTTCCTTGTGCTTTTGGGCACAAGTCTTACTGGAACACAGTTCTGACAACCTCTCAAAGTCTTGATTGCGCATTTTGGCTACAACCTGAAATTTCCATGTGCTTCCCTGAATTTGGGGAGGTTAAATGTCTTGAAATACTTTTTTTTTTCTTTGTTTATTGGATGATTTCCAGTATTTTCTGTGGGCAGGAGTACCTTAAACACAGGGGCTTTTTGTTTTCTCTGTTTCCTGTTATCTTCCCTACTCCCAGAAACATAAAAGTGTTTAATTTTAGATGGGCGCTGAAAGAAAGGGAAGCCAATTAGCAAGACAGGTTTGCAATCCCAGATTGCCTTCCTCTGGGCCTCTTGGCTTGTTTTACATCCTAGCAGCATTTCTTAGGAGTCCACCATCAGAAGGAAGGAAAAGGAGAATATCTTCACCTCCACTATCCAGCAGCTTTGTGCTTAGGATGCCTTAGGATGCAGGAAATAGGCATTCATCCTCCTTCCTGCAACAGAGGACTGTACTTTTACCCCTGACCTTTATCCCAAAATATGGAATTTAATCCACTACCTCTCTTCAAGAGGCAAAGTTGGATGCAAAGGTACTTGCTTTGAGGCTCTGATCTGAGTGCCTGTCTAAACACGTCCTCTTCCTTCTCAGCTGGCTCTAGGTCTCTCCTTACTGTACATGTAATTGCCCACAGATGCGCCCATTCACTCTTTATGAGGAGTTTGTCTTAATACAGGCTTTTTCACTTAACCTCTGGAGGACACGGGCAACATCCATCTCCGCTAACCTTTCATTCCTTGACCTCCTAAGAAGCATCATCTTTTCTGCCCAGAAAAGTTGTCAGGCAGAATTTGAGAAAACCATACTTGCCCGGGATGTTTGATGGCCTGTTGGGAACTGCTGTGGAGCAACTCCCCATAGGTGCATGGCTTCTGTGCAGCAGAGAGGAATCATGGACCCTGGAGACAGTTAATTCGCTCTGTGCTTTGCTGTAGATTTGCTGATTGCAGGAAGTCTGACCGACTCACTGTGCATGCCCTTTACATTAGCTTTGTGTTTGTACAGTAAAGATTTGTTTCCTAGAAACATTGAGGTTATCCTGTCCCTGCTACCGAGCATGCAAACACCTATTTGTCTCCTGGAAATGCCAGACAAAAGTGTGGTGGCCTCGAGATAAGAGATGCAGCTGTCTTTCTCATTCAGGACCGCTTTTGCCCCTTCCCCCCATCTTGTAATCTTTCTTCTCTGTATTTCTTATGTAAAGAAGTTTCCTGGCCATCTCTGATACATTTACTCAAAGCTGTGAGGTACTTGGTGGAATCCAGTAAGAATCCATTTAACTTCAGTAAAACCACTGTTCAGAATTGCTCCTCTTCACTTTGGGTAACAGTAACTGCAAAAATCATGAAGTGTTTCCACAATGCAATGACTTTATTTTGTCCTACTTCCCCTTTTCCAGCTCTGGATAATAGATACAGTCCGTTGGTTACCTTGTTCAACACTTTCCACGTGTAAAGAGCTCTATAAATCCTTAAAACTGAAAATCTCACTTTAAAGACTGCTTGGAGTTAAAATTAGTGATTATATTGTAGTAGAATCTGTCCATATCCTAGGAATGGACTCCTGCTCTAGCAACATGCAGTGTTGAGTTAGGTACGGTTTTCTGGTTCAAAGAAATCACTGCCTGAGTAGACCAAGTAAGGGCACAGTAACAGAATATATAAGCAGTGTTCACAAATGTTATGGTGACTTACAGTGTGTTTACTCCTTAATTCTTTAAGACGGATTTGAACAAGCAGGAATTAGTCAACTGGAAAGGCAGAAGAAGCAACAGGCTGGGGAAGGGCAGGCTCAACACAGCAGAGAATAAAACGGAGGAAGTAGATTGACTGTTAGAAGCTACAGGGTTGAGGCACACAAAAAGGGGAGGTGGAGTAGAGTCACGGCAACATCTGTCAGACCAGGGAAATAGTGGAAAATAGGAGAATAATCCATAGATGTCATTAGTGTGCAATGGAAGGGGGCTGACTGGAAATCCTTTCTCTCCCCCCCCCCCCCCCGCCCCCCTCCANGGTTTCCTTCTACACAGTTATGGCTCTGGAGACACGGCATCCTTATTTCTTTCTCCCATCCCAGTCTGGTAGGGCCTTGGGTTTCTGTGGAATAATGAAATACTCTGAATGTATTTCAAAGTAGCTTGCTGTCTAGTGCACGATATGTTGGAAGAGATACACGCTCAGTAGTTACAGAAAATGAGGTATTTGTTCATTCTTTCTGAAGAATGGCAACTATAGATTTAGTAAGAAAATTCCAGAATTATTACGTAGTTACTTAAATGTACTTACATTACTTTATTCTTTGAAACATGCAGGTCATATCTTTGATCGCTTTGTTCGCTTTGCCAAGATCCCTGCAATGCAAATAGGGAAACTGTCAAGCAATAATATTTTTACAGTTTATTTTTCTTTCTCCTCTGAAGGTCAAACAGTCTTTCCTATATATAGCTACTACGGTGCTTGAGGATTATTTGAGAGGGATACCTTGTGTTGGTTCCTGTCTCAGAGCTATTCTTGTCCTTTGGTTGGTAGTCTTTATTAAGGAGGAAGGGTAAGTTCAGCCCTTGTGTTTAAATCCTCAACAATTTCTACTTCTGAGATTCTGCAGAAGGAAAATAATACGGCCAAAGTAAATAACCCCCAATGAACTGGCCACCTCCCTTTTTGCTTCATTTTGAAACTCAGTACAACCGACAGCATAGTTTGTCTGCTAGTCTGACATCAGTTAGATTTGTAAAGGTCCACTCCTTTTTGGAGAGCTCTGACAATATAGAAAAAGGAGAGCAAGCTGCCTTCTTAGCCAAGAGTCTTCCTGGGGAGATAAGGACTAGAAATCGCGATGCCCTCTGGGCTTAAGATTCAAAGTCTTTCTGCAATGCTGATAGAGTTGGGCAGAGCTCTTAAAAAATGTCTTAACTCTTTCTGCCCTTGCTCTGCCCCCTGACTCTCTGCAACCCTATCTGACCGTTCTCTTTGTCCTGCACAGATTTGCCCTATCTTTGTATTTAAGATTGAAATATATTTACTTTGGTGATAAAAGTCATGGAGCCAAGCCTGTAGAAAGTAATATTCATATTAAAGGAAGAGACCAATGGAGTGTCAGGTTTCCTAGGTGAACGGTGTTGGCAGCCTTTATTTTGGGTATTTGTCCTTTCAATATTCGGTAAGCTCAAGAGCATTACAACTCTGAAAGAATGAATCCTCCAGCCTGAAAAGTCTAATAATCTGTTCAGAAAGGTATCGGTCTCTGTTCTCAACAGGAGGGGAAAGTAACCATGATCTTGACACCATTTAGGTTTCTTGGAGGCAAGGAACGTGTTCCTGTTCTCTTCTTTCACTCACTGGTGTCTGCCTTGTTTAGCTATGGCAAACTGCCGTAGAGATTTGCATAGGCTCCTAGACTTCTCATGCATTTCTCTTCTTTTTGCTGCTTAAATAGCATGTCTGTGTCTAGTGGTATGTCCTCCTTTCACAGTTCCTAGTTTTATCAAATGTGAGCCTTTACCAGAGTTCACAAGATAAACAGTGGTTCCATTATTTGAGGGTATCACTGGTACGTAACAGTCTTTGTGATTTTCTGTTGCTTGCAGGATAGGAGAAGTGTTTCCTACCATACACAAAATCTTAAAATGATAATAATTTAATTCCTTATCTTTAATATAGGCTACTGAAGATGTATGTTGCATGATTTCCTTACTTGCAATTCTTAAGACTGAAAATAGTTTCATAAATACTTTTTCTGTTTCATTTTCATGCACATGTGTTAGGAAGAGAAATAAGAGTGCCAGAAATGATGTGCAAGCAGTAATTCTTGACAGATGAGAAGTAGGAATGGATTGAGGAAAACCTCTGAGATAGTCTGGTTTTGGTGAAACTTCTTCAGTTAGAAGAGAATAAAAATGGTTCTGATAAAGATGAGATTTGCCTGCCCTTGAATTTCCTTAACACTGAAACCATGTATTCCTGTGTCACAGATTTTGGTGATGTGGGTTTGGTTTTTTTTTTTTTTCATCCGAGTATGTTCTTCCTTTGAATTTTGATCTTACTCTTTTCATGCCGTAACAGTTCTTTTTCTCTCTTTTTCACAGACTGTTTTTGAGAGGAACTGTCAATCTGATGACTGTGCTGCTGATTTGAAACTTCAGGGTAAATTATTGCTGTCTAGGTGAGTAGCTGAACTTATGTTTTTCATTTTTCTTTTGTACGCTCTAGTATGCCATTTGTTTTATGTAAAATGGCATTGAAAATCAAAATGCAAACACAGACTTTTTATATCTAGACTAGAAGGATGATGACAACGATGTCAGTTTTAGTGCAGAAAGGTCTTGAGAGGTACACAGAATCTAAATTCCTGTGGTAGTGGGCTCAGTGCACATACAGAGCAAGACACCTGCACCTTCCCAATTACAGTAGACAAAACTGGAGGTAATAAAGGCATAGCAGAGAGGGACAGGGCAAGTAAAGCTGCATGTCCAAATCAAGTACCAATGTGAACCATTTCATTTTTCAAAGACAATAAAGTACCATTTATGACATGGTAGGACTAAAGCCACATGCAGAAAAGTCGTTATGTTTAGAAAACATGTCATATGGAAGGTTAAAAAAACCCCTCAGAACATGTCAAATTATCTTCAAATTATCGTTTTCTGTTTCTGAAATTGTTTAGTTTTACTAACTGTCCTGAAATACTGCTTTTGTCAGATTCTTCTTGTTAGTAACTTGGGGAGGGTTGTCCGATTTCACTTTCTTCTGGGATAATAAACCTCATCAAATAGACCAGAGGTGAAGTTTATGTTCTGTCCCTTGTGCCTGGTGATCCTAGGAAAATGCCTATTGTTTTGCCAGGATGTAGTTATTCAATTTCGGGATAAATCAGGCTAAAGGTGAACTTCACACATCACTTGTGTTTCCTTTTTCTTTAGCGTTTTTAGCACATTTTTAGAGATGGAAGTGCTGATGCGAGTTATTTAATTGTGTGCCAGAGGTTTTGCTGTTTGGAGGTGCGTTCTGTGAAATGCTTTGCTTTCAGGTCAGGAAAGAGAGGGGAAGAGACTCTGCTGCTGTAGGAAAAAAAAAAGGGGGGTGGGGGCAGGAAGCAGGAAGAATTAATAGTCAGGCATTATACACACGTTTTATATAACTCTACAGCATGCTGTAACTGTACTTGGAGGTGAAACTGAACCAGAGTCAAGTCTGAGAAGTTACGGACTTCTCCAGACACGACTGAAGTCCACAGGAATGTTTCGGGGGATTGGCTGGGAGGAGGATTAGGTCTCGGGTTGCAGAGTCCAAGCTTTGAATGCGATTAGTCTGGATTTTTGACCTTTGGCTCAAGAGAGCAAAATCTGTTGGGAGCTGGAGACATATCTATGCAGACTAGGGAAGCCAGTAAGGGGTTTTGTCCTGCAGTTGAGGAAGAATCAATAAAAAGCAAGGGACAGGTCCTAAAAAACTTATCAGTCAGTGTACAGTAATCACAGCAGTAAGAGCTGTATTTGCGATTGGAGCATTAGACTATTTATTTTTATGACTGTTATTTATGTTATCTTGGCAATTTAAAAGGCACGACTGTCAAAAAAGCTTAGAATATTCAAATACAGTTTCCACGTTTGTGTAGTAAAATGTTGAGCAAATGCTCTCAAATCTTCTTTATCCAGTGACACTCTGAAGTCCTGTTTGAAATAAACAGGATGTTGTCAAATCCATCAAGTCTGCACAGAATGGGTTTTCTTTAGCTGAAGGGCTGTGTAAGCTTCAGTTGTTAAGAAACAACACAGTGGGTATCTATAAAGAAAACAGGGTGGTTTCTTTTTATTATTATTGCATGTAAAACTACAAAAACATGCTATGGATTCTGATGTTAGAGAAGTGCCTCTCTTGAAGAATATGGTCATTTTTCCAGCCCCATGTGTTTTGCACTAAAGAATCCTATCGATGTTTTTCCACGTTATTCCTGTTTATGCTAGCTCTGTGTAGAAAGCATTTTCTTTTTTATAGAAAGAAAAAAAGGGGGGCTCATTTATTACTATCTGCACTAAACAATTGACTTCATTGTTAGCAAGATTATGGCAATGCCTTTGTCTAAATAATCATGTCTGATTAAATTAAGTGGTCTTCTTATTGGAATGAATACAAGTAATGACACAGATATATTGCGCTGAAATAAACAGCATGTTTATGGGAAGGCAGTAGTAAGTGTTGTCTCTCAGATCTACTGCAGCTCTTTGAAGGTATCACTGGACGTGTGGATAGGGAGATACAGTTAAGATCATCTACCTGGGCTTGCAAAAGACTTTTATTAAGATTTCTCACCGAAGGTTCAAAAAGTAAGTTGCCCAGATCTGAGAGGAATGGTACCTGAGCATTTCTACCTAATTAAAAGGTAGTCAACAGAGAGGAGGAATAAATAGATTGTTTTCGTGGTGGAGAAAACTCCACAAGTCCTTTTACTAGGGCCAGTGGTATTCACTATATTCATAAATGATCAGGAAAAAAAATCTGCTAGAAATGAATAGCAAGGTGATAAAGTTTGCTAATCATACTAAACTATTTAGAGCAATGAAAAGAACAAACAAGAAAGTATGTTTTCATGAAGCTTGTGATTAATCTGCAGATTTTTACTGTTAGGGATGTTATAAATGCTGAGAGTTTACATGGATGTGAAATGGCAAATATGAAAGCTGGAAGCTGCAGAAATATATCAGCAAAATAGCACTGTGCTTGCCTTGTTCTTCCATAGGCCTCTTGCTTTTAGCCATGGGTACGTACACGGCTCTCTGCTAGATGGACCAGCTTGCTCTGACTGTTCTTACGTGCTTTTCATGAATTTGTAGCATTTTAAGAGCCAAAAGCTGTACAGAGCGCTATATATTGTAAGGTATAGTTTTGTCCGTCACTATATATAATATGCTTTCAAACACGTGTTGGTTAGAGCATTTGTGTGCATAGGAAGTTAGCTCCGATTACATTATCATCAAGAGAATTGCTTGCTGAGGTCACTCTTGTGAGCTCAGGAACTGCACAAGCTACTCCAATTTAGAGTTCACCTGGGATGCATTTGAATCATTAGAACTACCCAGTTAAAAGATTTCACCAAGCTTTGAGGATGCCAAACCTGCATACCAAATGACTAACAGGAAAACCAGCCTGTGCTGGCAAGAGCTAACCAGGTCTGCTCCGATTTTGCTTTTCTTGGAATCCTCCTTCTCTTCTGAAAACTTATTTGTGTGCCCTCAAATTGGGAGCACTGCACTTTGATAAATAACAAATAGCCCGGGATGTTAATAACTCGGCCTAGGTAACGACCTAATATATTCATGCATTCACGGCCATTCATGCAAAGTGCTCAAATCAAGGAAATCTGCATGTGTAACTTAGAAACTTCACCGTTTTTCTGACCAGATATCATTGTGTTTGCCTTGTTATTTCCTGTTGTTGAGGTGCTGCTGCACATGGCAACGATTCTGTTGGGCAAGTTGAAACCCTCCACTATGATGAAGCTGGAGGAGAGGGTAGGGTAGGACTGCTTGAAGGTGGGTGATGGCAAAAAATCTTTAAAGCCTTCCAACTCTATCTGGAAGGTTTTGCAAAGATTTGGGAGGGTGGAATGTGGTGGTGATTCCTGTATTCTATTTTTTTTTAATACTTCTGTTATAGTGAAAAGTATCCTTGGAGTCTTGGGCTGAAGACCAGGGTAGCATGCTGTATTGTGGTGAAGAAGAGTTAAAATGCATTTATTCTGGAAAGAAAAAGGTTTGTTTTCAGTTAACAACTTAATCTGAGGCTTAATTAATTAATTAATCTGAGGCTTAATTAAGGCTCGTCTACCTTCCTTAGCATCGGCTTGCATATAAACCTATGCCAAATTCTTGTAGGGATTGTGGGATGAAGGAGCCGAACTCTTTCTGCTTGTGGCAAATGGCATGTGGGGCAAGAGTCATGGACTGTGGGTTGGCAGGTTCAGACCAGAGATTTGTAAAAACTTTTTGGTGTAGTTTGTGCTGCATGGGAATGAGGTGTGCAGAGATGATGTGCTCTGCCATCTTGGGTTTCAGGACTTGGCTAGATAAGGTCCTAGCTGACTTTATTTGTAGTTGGCAACAGTCCTGCATCATGAGTATGTATGACCTCTAGAGATCCCTTCCAACCAACTTTTCTGCAGTGTTTGGACTTGAGGTATATCCTCTCTGTAACCTGAGCAAAATTGCTTCAAAAAACCCCTAGCTCCTTGCCAATGTGGAAACACCTACTTAGGATGGTTATGGGTATCTTCAAGTGCTGAGGCTGGAAACCTGCCTGTGGGACTCTCACCTCTTGCTTATTCTACCTCTGCCAGCAAGAACATGCATCACAGTGATATGGAAGACTGGACCTGGCAAAGCAAAATGTGCAGATTAAACTTTCTAGGGCAGACACTACGAGGTAGCTTGTAGAAACAGCTGCAATGGTGTGTGCTGGTATTGCTACAAGTGGTCCTTTTAGTAGTTGGCCTGGACTTATTTGTAGGAGTATGAATGTTGTTAGCCTAAAACTACAGATGGCAACTTAAGAGTAGGGAAAAGGGAGCCATGGAGTGCACTGGGGACTTGGTGAAGGCAGTGCTGGGAGAAGCTGAAGGAGCAGAGGAGAAGCGTTTCATCTTTCCAGTCATGAATATTTTCAGATCCATTTTTATTTAAGAATAAACAAGTAAAGTTTTGGCAGCACAGACCAGAGTGACTGCTCATCACCTTCCCTTCGAAGAATCTCCAGTGTTAAATCTTGCAGCTGTCATAGGAGGTACCAAAATCTGTCCCTATCCATGCAGTGATGTCCTGTGTTGAGGGGAGGAGGAAAGAGATTTCTGAAAGAACAGTATTAAAAGTATCTTAGTGTAAAGAAGGTATTTACGTATTGCATGTGAGTAACTGTAATGACACAACCTGAAACCTTAAGAGAAAAAGGAAATAGAATATTTTGCAATAAACTTTATTTTTATGACCACAGCTTTGGGACAGCAATGGGAAACCAGTTTTCCTTTCCAGCAATTCAATACTGAAAAGCAAAATGCGATCAAAGAGTGTTCTGTTAACCATTATTTTCAAATATTGTTTACTATTAAAAATATATTTATTACATATCATGCTTGGTTTCAATGCCTCACTCCATTTTCTCAGCACAGCACATGTCTTTTCCATCAGGTTTCTGTAGCAAATAGCACATTTTTATTGAGTCTCTCTGTAGCTACTTGTTCAGAGACTGAACTGCATCTGCTTCCTCAAGATGTGCTGGGGGAAACTCTGATGAAGGTGTGCTGTAGAAGATTAGACCTCCCTAGCCTTTAAAATCTGCTGATCCATTCCTCTGATACTTTATATGGGAGAAAAGCACTCTGGTCTTTTAGAAGAGCCTGAAAATGCTGAGGGAGCAGGGTTGAGAGGAACACACATCTTCTCTGACATACCAAGGCAGTTGCAGGTCTGGAGCTTATGTCAACCCATCTGACTGTCACTCTGCAGAGGGAACGGTACTTCTGAAGCCCTGTTTGGGCTGTAACAGGAACCAAGTGAAAACTGCGGAGAAGACATTTGAGTAACAGTGAGGGTGTTTGAAAAAACAGACTTTCTTCCAGCTATAATAAACAAACCGGCGAAAACGACCAGAGCAGAATGGGTGGTGGCTTCCCTGCGAGATGCAGCTAGGAAGGAAATCCTGTATGGCTGTGTAAATATACTGACAGCCCGTGTGTTGCATTGAATAGAACAGCTTTACCAAAAACAAACAGTACAAGAAAAAAGATGATGTTGCAGCATGTCGTGTAGCTGCTGTGTTCCAGCGTGAGTTGTGCGCATGGTATGTAAATCAGGTTGTAAGCGCTATGAGCCCCCTTGGATAGAAAATGCTGTAATAAATACTGCTATAATAAATATTATAGCAACAGAAAATGCTGCAATCCATATTGCTATTCCTGAGAAGGTTCCAGGAGGAAGTCTGTCTCCCATGTATTTATGTGACATGAAGTTACCCTTCATCCATCATTAGAAACAGAATTACTCACCCACTGGAAGGATTGTGAGTGTATGTTTGGCTGTTTGGAATAAGCAGCTTGCTTTTTTGTATTGGTTTAGAGCATCCTTAACGGCCACCATTCACTAAACTTAAATTTACATTCTTTCCCTACAGACTGGCTGGGGTTCCCATATATACTGCTGAAAATTGTTTATTTTGGAAGTGTGAAATTGAAAGCAAAAGTCATAGAAAGCCAAAGGGGTGACAGGTGCATTCTGCACAGATTTTAAAAGTTTTTCAAATTGTGGGGTCTTTTTGAGTTGGAGTCGATGCTTTCAAAAGTTCTCTTTTAAAATGGGATTTTTGAGAAATGCCCTTTTCCAGTTGAAAGGTCAGGTTTGTGACTTGGGCTGTCTCCGCTTCTGTCGATTCCTCTGGAATTAGCCAGAGAATGGACAAAACCCCAGTCTGTCAAAAATTTAATGGAGCTTGAAATATTTCCATTTTAATGAAATGGTAATTTATGAAGAAAAAGTATGTTACAGATATTTTCTGCTCATCTCCAGAGAAAGTTTGTGGTTTTTTTCCAAATAAATTCCTTCTGTGACTTACCAAAGGATTAACATGTTTTCTGCCAGTACTCCTTTTGTTTCTGTGATCTCTGTTGTCTTATGCGTGGCTTTCTTGATATGCAGCTAAATTAATATCTAAACCTCTCATTTGATAGGCAGGTAAATGATTTGATATGATCTTTTAGGATGTAATCTCAAAGTATCCAACCCAGACCTCACTGAAAAGACAAGGGAGAGTGTGCACTACCACTCCATGGTCCCCCAGCCCTTGAGCTTGCAAAGTTTGTAAGCGTATTATTTGTATTAATGAAGAAAGAAGAATTTAACTTAGGTGACTAGCTATGCTACTGCAAAATGGATTATTTTGCAAGTGCTGTGTGTTGATGCAGTGAAGAATGTGCTCATAGACCTATTAAAATCAGTGGAAGGACTCCCTCTGATTCACTGGGCATATCACCAGACATTAGGCACCTAGATTTGAAAAATGAACCTCAGCAGTTTCATATTGGCATGTCAAATTATTTCAGAACCTGAGCTGAAGGAATCCAGAAATAGTATATAAAAACATGTCTTATGACAGCTTTGTCCAATTTGCTTTTCACCAGCATAAGATGTAACGGCACAGAACATAGGCCAGTGCAGTAACAGTGCAGAAAGTCAGTGTCTTCTAAAGGAAGGAGCAACAACATAAAATTTTGATCAGAAACACTCAAAAAGTTTTGATCTATCTCATGAATATAGTAGTGTTGTTAAAAAATTTAAAAAAAGTATTAATAAAAGTTTTGACTTATCATAGGCTCTTGTAAACCCATGGAGAAAAGCTGCAAGCCTGTGGTTTAGTGTGGGAAGCAAAGCTGTTTCATAAATTTGACCAGGCTCACGCCTCAGCACTTATCTTCCTTTGATCACACAACGGGAATTTGTTTCCAGAGAGGCCTCACGTTTCATGGCATGCCCGTTGTGGTTTTATGCCCCTGAAGTACATCTTAACAAAACAGTCGTGATGAGGAAAAACAATATCCTTTCATTTGGAGCTTAATTACATGCTCTGATAATATCTGTTTTTCCCTTCCTCTTCATTCATAGCAGATGACAAATTTGTTTTTACTTATTTTATCTTTCATTGAACAAACACTTCTTTCAAAAATATTTTTGACATTCTGTTTACCTTAGACAGTCTACCCTAAATAGCCGAGCTGCTCAGATGGAGCTAATTTTCTGCTTTACAAAAAAAAACAACAAAAGAAAAATGAGCAAATGCTATGGTTTGGCATTTCTAGTGCTAAGAAAGTGGTAATGAGCTTTCAGTCAGGACCTTGTGTGTATAAAGCTGTGTGTACCAACATGCGTATTTCCAAATCCTGGGACACAAGTATGGAGTCATGACTAATTCCACTGCAGTCATGTGCTACCCACTGGTCATACCTCAGTGCTGTCCTGGCTCCAGATTTTCTGAAGTACCAAAATACTTGTTTCCAGGGAGAAAAGAATGACAAAACATTGGAAAAATGAATGAGAAGATTGCTAACAGTTTTCTGAGAAAACCACGCCAAATTTCACACTGTGATTTAAGTGATTTCATAAATTATAGTATAGTTTAATGTTATTTCAAAGTAATTTTGTGCACTATAAAGGGTGCAGTGAAAATCCTTATTCCATTTAATGTATATTAGTACACCAATTTGCATTTTTTCTATATTTATAATTCTATTTGGAATTAAGTCTTTTAGGCAAATCCAGAAAGCAGAGTTCTGATTTCTAATTTATGTTTACTTTTATTTATCTTCTACCTACAGACCATTGCAAGTGTATTGAATGCTGCATTTGTGAGCTATGTGGAAAACTTCATTGTAGCTCATCCGGAATCTGATTTGCAGTTTCCTGAAAGGGCTACCCAGCAGAACCAGCAATTATTCAGGATGTAGTACAAGTTGCAGTGGGAGCATCGTCTCAGGAATGAGTGAATGTTTTCCCTTGTTGAGGGTGAATGGGGATGAAGGAAAGGTTTCTTGGTCTCCATCTGGTTAGTTGCACTCAGAGCTTCATAAATCTCTCCCAAAATAAATAAATAACTCCAGTTTGATAGCAGAGAGCAGTACTGTTCCTTTTGAACATATGGTGAGTGAACCCATACAGATGGTAATAGAGCCATCAAGTGATGAGTGGTAACAAACCTCGGCAGTCCACATCTCATACAGGAATACAGATTCCCAATCTTCTATTTTCTAATAACAGACCACTGATGATCAGTCAGGGATACTGTACAAGCAAGTCTTGTCATTTCTTAAATACTGGTTTGTTTTGTAAGAATCATTTGGCTGTATCTACTGGAGTAGGATTTTGCTGTTTGTTTTTTAAACTAGACCCTAAAGAGATGTTCTTTGATATAATTTCAATGCACTGCTGAACTAACGTATAACCTGGCTCTCCTTGTGAACATCCCAACATTAGTATTTTATGGACCTAGGATAGTTCAAATCAACATTTTGTTTCTTGCTTTAGCAACTGAGGTATAAAACTAACAAAACAAAAGCTTAATCTCAGGAAGTGCTGTCATTCATTAGCTGTCTCCAGAGGTGGAAATTCTCAATACTGTACAGACCACAATGAAAAGCAGATGCACCATATTTTTCGATTTGCAGAATACACCTTGGCTGATGCATACACGCATGTGTATGCATATATACTTACATATATACATACTCTTTTGTGATGCAGCTACATGAACTTTTTTTGTAGTGTGTCCTGCAATTACAAAATCTGGTTAGGCTGAGGTTCTTCATAGGTCACCAGGTAAATCATCTTGCTCATTCTGCATGAGCTATAAAGGAGATGTGCTCATATGGGTATATTTTACTTATCATGTTTGACATTTAGACATCACTTGCTCCTGACATATAACACCTGCTACTGCAAAACAGATTTCCTAAAGTAACAAACCTGTACTGTTCTTAACATTTCATCTCTGATAAACTGTTTTTTATTGACCACTGAAAGTGATTGCTGGATATGGCACTGGTCTTTTTCTCCCTCATGAATGCTTAGCTGAGTACAAGTTTTTTAAATTTTAGATTGCACCCAGCATGCCAGGAATGGGACAAGCGATTGAAGCTGCATAATAATAGGAGATCTATTTCTGAAGGCATAATTTCTATAATAAATACATGGTTTGCATGATGACTTTGTTAATGTTCTCATTCCTAGAAATGGTATATGAGAAAGCGCTACTGAATTGATCCTCAACTTTCAGGGCCAGATCTATGGTCAACAATCATCTATTTCAACAGAGCTATTGAAATACTTTAAGAAACGGGGAAAATAGGTAGTGGGTTTTTTGTTTCACGTCAGGCTGGTACATGCAACTTCCAGCTATGTGCCTGGTAGCATTTATCATTTGCATTTCCTTCTGCCACTGGTAACTAGGTTTTGTTTGTGCTCCAACCTTAGGATGCTGTTTTACACACACATGCAGGGATAACTTTGCCCCAGGGAGACAGTACCATTGATTTCCAGGATGCTGCTTGTGATTATAAAAGGTTTTGGTTTGTACGTGTGTCTGCAAGACTGAAAGATTGGTTTAGAACTTCTATAGGTGTTGTGCCTCATCTTGCTTTCATGTGACAGTTTCATAAACCAGGGTAACTCTGTTCAAATCAAAAGCTTCTCCCTGGAGTAAACATTGTATGAAAACAGAGTGGCTCTTTCCCCATTGACTCTTCAATTCTGTTTATAAAGGGTTTTGAACATCTGGGTACAATTGAAACTACTGATAGCAATAAAAGTCACCAGATTTCTGTAGAGTGATAAGATAAGGGGTATTTTTATGTGTATGTTGTGCCCTGCCCTGCCTATGCCCTTTTTACTGTTTGAAGACATAGGTGGCTGGGAGTTGTATCTATTGTGTAGTTATGGAGTATTTATGTGGAGAAGCTACATTTGGGTAAGAGAGAACAATTTCCAGAGAAGCTTTGAATTTATTGGAAGTAGCTGTAACTAAAAATCACTCTGTTGTTTCGATACCATAATAAAGAGCAAAAAGGATTTCCTAGAGTGTTGCCCCCTCATTGTTTACTACTCACACGCGTTCATTTTTAAAATGAAACGTAATGCTCTGTGCCATATTCCTGAATTGCAGTATGTATGGGAACTGAAGTGCTAGACAGAGCAGCTCTGCTCCAGAAGGGTACCAGCGTGAGCAGTTCTGGCCCTGGGCTCGCTGCAGTAAGTGCTTTCCATTTAGACTCTTCCTATGGGGAAAAAAAGGCACACTGGTGCTCAGTCTTCATAGAGAGCAATATTGGTATGATATTACTCCCAAACTGTGCTCTGACGACACAGGACCTCTGTTGCCCTCTCCTTGAATTCTCTGTTGTGTTTTTCCCATCACCTGCATCTCAGCTAAGCTGTGGTCATCAGCTGCGCGAGGTCTCTTAGCAGCTTTGCCAGCATAGGCTTCCGTGAGAGGGGGAAGGCAGCAGCTCAGCTGATGCAGAATAAGCCCTGGTATCTTGAGTGTTTATCTGAGCCCTTAGTCTAGACTGGCTGTAAACTTTGCAAAGAGAATTGACCTTGAACACCCATGCAATAGCAAGGCAATGTAACCAAGTGGTGTGAAATCCAGTAGCGTTTTCCCCTGTGGAGCTGTTTAAAATTTTTACTTGGTTTGGATTTGTTTACAGAACTGATACATCTCAGTTTTGCACTGAGACACTAAAAGAATTCCTGGAAGATTGGCTGAGGGTTTCAGCTTTTCATCGGCCCTTGAGGTTTAAGTGTTTGCAAAACTCCCCCCAAAGTTCAGTTGACTCTGGAGCCTCTGATAAAACCCCGACAGGAGAAAGGTTTTCAGGGTTGATGTAAAAAGTTTGTGGAGACAAAAGTAATATTCAAATATCATAGTGCCTACGAAGACCAACTGCGACGCTGTTTGGTGAAGGTAGAAATGCATTTGGATCTGTTGCAGGACCAATGTTGTTTACTCACTCGCACCTTTTACTGATTTAAAAATAAAAGGTGGGGCTTCTGTTTAATTTCATCTGATGGAGATGGAGGACAGATTGGACTTGAGTTCTTTGAAGCATTTTTACCCACATGCTGTCTAACTGACCCCAGCTGTAACTTCCACTGTCCATCAGGCAGTAGCAGTGATTTATCCATGTAGGTGCCGATTTGCTGTAAGTAAAGAAGTGCTCCTAATATAAAAGGGAAAGTCGGTGACCCGGACTAACAGGGTAAGTGTGACCCCATCACATTCCTTGCCCTATGTGTGATCTGCACAGGCCGAGAGGAAGTGCTAAATGCTTTTTCAATTTTTTTTTTTTTTTTAAATTCTCTCTACTGCAGGAAATAGAGAAATATGTCCCTGCGTACCTTTCGGAATGCAGATTATGTCTCCCTTGATCCATGTTAATAAAAAAAACAGCATCTTGGGGGGTGGAGGAATGAAAATTGCAGATCTTTTCAGTTTGCTTTTCACAGCTAGTCTTTCTTCCCTCACTGACCATAGCGCAATGATGCGTTGCAGGCATTAACAAAGAATGTTAAAGCATGCAAAAAAGATTATCCTTGTTTTATCCTGGAGTTTAGTTTCCTTTTCTTAATAGCTTAAGAGGAAAACATTAAATATTTCTGTTTACTTTTGATGTCTAGTACTGCGGCCAGTGAATTCAAAACCATGGCAGAAATTTGGCGCCTGATGTTCAGAATTGCTTATTACCTACAATTCTGGGTCATGGGAATGAAAGCTGCAGGTATTTAGTACTTCTGAATGTCAAATTTCTTTCCCTTTCCATGCCGACATTGATAGCTTGACATATTTCATGTGCCTGTACGTATGTGTGTGCAACTGTGGTTGCCTATATATAATGTATACACAGGTATACAGTCTACACAGAACTTTTACCCAGTTCATTATTTGTGTGTACTATGTGATGTAAAGAGATGGTGTTCTTCTGTCCAATTATGTGATTATATATTGACATTTTTTCCCTTCTTTTCTTCCTTTTTAAATTTTTTTTTGCATTTTTTTATTTTTGAGTCTGTGTGTTTATTTTTAGCCTGTCTTCCTTGGTGTGAGCACAGTTACGAGGTGCTGAGGACGTTGGCCACTTTATAGTTCTTATCCAACAAAACCTAAACTGAAAGCCACTGCTTGATTATGTTTCTTAAATTGTTTGACATACCTTGTCGAGATAAAGGGGTGGCTTTGCTTTGCTTCCTTGTTTCTGGCGGGTGACAACAGTTCTTTAGTTATATGTTTTCACTTGGCAGCTGGGCTGCTGGATGTGTGGCAGATGCTAGAGGAGGATGGCACCGGTTTTTCAATTTAGCTGCTCCAGCAGAGCTGCTCCAGCGGAGCTCCTCCAGCAGAGCAGCAGGCTGTCCGCGCCCCATGACGTTATGCTCTTGAGCAGCAAACAGGGCCTGGGAGCTCCCCTGTGAGCCGGGAGATTCCTAATCCTTTTCTCACTGCGAGTGAACCTGATTGATTCCAGATGTACGCAGATTTAATGACTCAGAAAGCTGCTCTCTTAAAATGGGACTTGAAGCACAATCTCGTATAACCTTTCAGGGGAAGACCTGAACTCCTCTGTCAGCCTAAAGTCAGGGAGGTTTTTCAGAGTTTATTAGTGTGTGAATTTTGTGTAGGAGCAACTACAATGTCCTCTTAGAAAGTTGGCTTTATTTCTCTGATGATAAAAATGTTGTTATAAACATCATTTTGCGATGATGCACTTTTAGCAGAGCAGTGATAGCTTTAGAAAGGAGCAACACAACTCAGTGGTGTTTATTGTGACATTTTTTGTGGGTTTAGTTTTAAATAGGATTTCATTCTGAGTATTTTTTATTATTCAGCAGGAATGAGAGTATTCTCAGTTGCTTTGATTTTATGTCAAAATCTCAAAGTGCTGCTACAACCAATTCAGAGAGGATTCTGTAGCGTGCGTTGCATTTGGTATCAACCCTGCATAAGATAAATATCTTGTAACGTTCCTTTGCTTACTGAAGTGATATTTCCTGACTTTGCTAATGGGTTTGATAGATGCTGATTAAGTTTTGAAGTGATTGCAAGAAGTGAGATTATAAAGCTCATGAGAAATAATTCACAGTAATAAATGGTTGTTTTATTTCTTTGCTTCAAAATATGCACTTCTGATTATTAGAAAATCCCAGCAGATTGTTTAGTATCTACATAATTTGTCTGCTTTTCAACAATAAACATTGAAGTTGGGGCCAAAAGGTTAAATGCTTCCAAGTGCTCTCATATAGATTTGCCATTAATTTAGTATAAAAGGAGCAACAACTCACATTCTTTGGACCTTTCAAACTAGTTTTGCAGTGGATCCTGTGCTGTGTATGCTTTTGCAAATGTTTGTTTGCACTGATAGTTGTCTATAAGAATAAACCATAATGTTTAGAAAGTAAAGTGTCCAAGTATTGGTAGAGTTGGTTGGGGTCTGCCATTGATTGTAAGCTTGAAAAAGCAGGCACATTTCCTGGAGGCTCCTGTCTGCCTCCTAAGAAGCTGTCATTGAACTGTAAGCCATAATTTTGGACTTAATAAATGAAGTACAGGAAATAAATATGCTATAAATATCGTCTCTGTTACATGGAAAAGTTAAACTCTCAATCCACAGCCATCAGCTTTAAAGCCTGAATCTAGACCACCTTGTTCTGAACTTCTCACTCACAAGAGCCACTGGCTGCTTCACTATGTACTTTTGGAAACCCATGTCTAGAAACTCCTTGGCAAGCACAGGGAGATGGAGCCCAGTGAGCCCAGCATACACAGCTCTCCCCCTACGCCCCTGCTGTTTTCAGACAATTGCTCATATGCTGAGGAGCAGCGTTTCCTGAGCACAGCCATTCCTACATGGAAACTGAATGAATGAAAGAAAGGTGGCTTGATCGACTACGGATTTCTTTGTGCTATTGCACGCTGCTGTGTGTGCATGCATCGCGCACCAGTGTCCGGCAGGGTAGGTGGTGTGAGAGTACGCTTCCTCAGAGGGTCCTCCTTTTGACTATCAGGCTGGCTCTGCCCCAGAGGTAATAATTTGGAGTGTCTCTCTACTGTGTGGCTGGAGGTCTCTGCCTTTTTCTGACCAGCTGCTTAGTGTTTTCCCTGTGACGCTGTCTCAGTTTCTCTGGATTATATAAATGGTCTTAGATTCCAGTTATGATAACTGTAGCCAGTTTGATGATATTTTACCTCATTTTGCTGATTTTTACATTTATACTTGTTATATTTCAGGCCATCTTTTACTGTACTTTTAGTTCCTAGACCTGCAGATCTGTACATTGATATGTTTTTCTGTGATACATTTTTATCCTTCATTCTTCCTTGTTAGTGTATCTTCTGGATGGACTAGTATGACTAAATGTATACCAAATAGCAAATAATAAATGCATGTGTATGAATATTTATATTTGCCTCTATGTGCCTGTGCACGTCTGTGTTTATGTGTTCATAATCTGTGATGCCTTATTACAATCGTGTATTAATTCACAATGCATAGCTATTTTTTTTAGTTCAACCGTTCCCTTGGTATTCTACTTATAGAAGATGATTCCATTGTTTGAGGTCCAGCATAAACACCCAAGGAAAGATTTGTCACATTCAGTGGATAGTGGTTATAATTTTCATTCATTTTTCCACTTGCACCCATTTCTGGATTTTATTTGACCCTCTCTTCTGTTTTTTCTATCCATAGCGTAACTCTAAGAAGATTTTTGGAAAGTTACTAGAATGTAAGAATAAGTTTGATAAGAGACAAAATAGCCTGTGTCCTTGAATGTGGGCGTAGCAGCTTGCACTGGTTGCATTTTCCCTGTCCAATCACTTTACAGTCTTCAACTATTTTTTCGACCATAAAATCATATCAACAATAAGTGACATGAAATAGTTTCACATGAGGATCATGGTGTTTCCTTACGGTCACAAAAGGCAGTATCACAACCAGGACTCAGAAGGTGCTCGTTCCCAGTATGGCCTCCCACACACTGTGCTGGCTGTTCAGCACAGTCCTGAATTACCAACATCTGAGCTCTTAGGCGGTTGAGTTGTGACATTTCCATGGCAGGAATAAAGAAGGACCAGAGCGTGAAAGTTGCCCAGAATTAAACCAATGTAATTGTTTCTGCCTACAGTGTTGATGACAGAACTGCTTACCTGGCCCTGGGAGCGGTGAGGAACATCTCACTTAACATTTCCATCTCTAACGTTGGGGATGATGCCTACGACACCAATGTTTTCTTCAATTTTTCTGGGGAGCTCTTCTTCATCAAGATGTGGCAAAAGGTAAGAAAGGCCAATCTTGCTGTCAGTAAGTCTCTTAACTTTAAACCAATTCGGTTGCAAGCTGTAGGGACAGGGGTTTGCCTGGTCCACACTGCTGAGACATTCGGAAGTTATTTCTGGCTATGCTGGGCTTGAATTTATTCCAGGCTCTTTAGTGAGGTTTTTTCTTTTATGGGTTTGATCTGTCTAAGTTATACCCTTTGTGTTTCTGTAGAATACAGCACTGTTATTTGGGGTGCATTAATGAAAAAGAAAGGGCATTTGGTTGAGGGATTTAGGTATTAAGAGGTAGAGGGAAACTGTTTGGGGAACTGATAGTGAGGAAAATGGTGCTGAAATACAAAGGGTACCTCTAATTTGAGTGGTGCTACACTGCACTCAGCAGTCCCGGTCGGCTCCTGACCTGGGCTGCTAGGTTTTCTCCTTGTTGAAACCAAGTTACAAGGCTTTTCTTTGCTCATGTCCTGGTGCGAGTTTGTGTTGTCTCCAGGGCACATCAGTAGATCCAAGAACTCAAAAGTGCTTTTCACTTCATCTGCATGGAGTCAGGTGAATATTTTGAGCTTTAGTCTCTTTGCATTTCAATTTTAAATACTTGGATGTTTTCATTAGCTTAAGTTCGTTTAGAGGTAATGCTGAAATACAAACAGAGAATTGAGCTTTTCACAAATTGATGGCCATGAAAGCTGTCTTGAGTGTGAGCAATGTGAAAATAATTGTGCAAAATGGGAGCTGTACAATCATAACAACATTCTGCCTGTCCCTGCTTTTCACAGTCCTTTGTCTCTCTGCTGGAGCTTTGCTTTGTAACACATAACAGCAATATTAAAAAACACTATGCAACTGTTGCGAAGTATGGCATTAACTGGGTTCGTTGAACCAATGACATTTTGCCATTATTTGTCATGTTTTATGATAGATTTTGGTTATTATAAACCTCTTAAGCTAACTCATTGCATAATAAACCAAAATATAATCATTTCTTATACTGTTGGTGTTCAGTTCTGACTGTTATGTTTAATACAGTTGCAGGCCTCAGAAAGTTTTCTTTGTATTATAAACTTCATTTTCAGACCTTATGTGCTGCAAGTGTGCAATTTCTCAGGAGGAAAAAAGCAGGGGATAAAACAGAAATGCCTTAACACCAATACGCAGCTTCTTAATGGAAATTTTAATGAAGACTTTCAGGGTCTGGCCTGGCTCCCATTGAAATCAGTGGGGGGATTTCCATTCCTTTGCGCTGGAAAAGAAACAAAGCTTGATGCATGTTCTTTTAAAAGGTTTTTGTGTTTTTTGTTTTTTTTTTTTTTTTTTTTTTGTCTTCTGTGCTTACATGTTGAATATTTTACACAGATTAACTGTAAATTGGAACACCAATAGCCTTCGTTGTTCTTTGCTTGAGAGAACAAGCTGAAGATGATTTGCTGTTTCCCTTGGTATTTTACCTTGAGCCTGGGTCTATAGTAGACTTGAAACATCTGTGCTGAAAGCTGCCTAGAAGGAGCAGTTTCTGGAAAGCAGATGACATTGTTGTAGGGTTATCTCACTATTCAATGTGTCTTCTGCTAATAGGAACTAGCATTTCTTTAAAATAAATAAAATACAGCACACATCAAGGAAGCAAGTAGGCTTCCTTCTTCCTCAGGTCTTGTAAGCAGGATCAGGTTATAGTCTGCTACTATTCCTGCTGTTCTTGTGATTGATTTGATAGAATCTGGGGGTTTTTTTGTGACAATTGGTTTGGTAACAGTTTTGAAAAATTGAGTCGCAGCATTGCATTGGGCTATTTTACGTCCTCTCAGTCAGCTTTTGCTTCAGGACAAACTAATGTACTGCTGGCCTCACCATTTGTCCTATTGGGAAAGTGGATTATGACCTCATAGCCTCAGTTACAGTGTTATGTTTTCCCTAAGCTCTTTGAACAATGACTTTTTTTTTTTTTTTGTAAAATATCATGGATTCCACGTTTCACAACCTACTCCCGTCCCTTGACATCTATTAATAAATACTGTGCATGTACTTTAAATAGATTTTGTTCCTGGTTTAACATTGCCTAGGCAAAAGTCCAGAATGTAAAGCCAGAGTAAAAATGACGAATCCTAAAATTTCCCTTAGTGGAGCAATTTCAGAGTCAAAAGAGCCCCTTGTTGTGGGAAACTTTCAGCAGCAACTACTTTTTAATGAATAATGCTACAGTGGAGGAGAAAGGTCTCTTCCATGTGGTTGCTTGATCCTTTTTCTGCAAAGTGAGTCTGGGAACGATGGCTGTGTGGTGGGCTTTCCTAACCTATCTCTCGTGCCCTTTCAGGATGCTGTGAATCCCCTATTTGTTTTTCCTGCGTCTTCAGTGGGCACAGTCCTAGTGGATTCAATGTGCTTTTGTTTCTTTCTATGGATTGGTTACGATGAGACCTGACAGTGCAAAAGTTTAATGCTGTTGTTGAGGGTTATTGAGACAAAATGCCACGCCTTGTGTTTGAAAATAAATGAATGGCTTAGCTCAGGAATGATGTTTGTTCCCTGAAGGGCATTAGTGGAGCTAGCCCCTCTTTCTTTTATGGAGACAGCTTTCATGAGATGTGATGGATAGAGAGACTACCTGGTAGGGCTTTGCCACTTCTATACGAGGTCAAAAAGCATTTGCCGACTGATATTTAAGGGATTCCACGTATTCCACTGTCTTTATTTTCCTGTTGCACTGCAGCCAGTCCTCCCTGGCTTCATGGATGAATCCCAACGTTTTCTTTCCATAGCTCCTGATAGACAGTCCTTCTCTTGAGAGGCACAGTATGTGGCATGGGCTGATTTCTCATTCCTGCCTGTGCTCCCTCTAGCGCTTTTAACTCTCTTGTCGCTGCCTCCTTTGAAGGGGCGAGTTGTTTTACAGGTGCATGGGAATACTGCACTGAATGTGAATTTTGTAATGTGTCTGCTAAGGAAAAATTTCCTTTTGAAATATGAAGAGATTTAATCGTGTTCTCTTTAAAACAGAAAATAAAAAAGAAAAGAAAATAGAAGGAGGGAGAAAGACACCTCACATGGTCACTTAAAAAGATATTATTTTTTCTTTACCATGTTGACAAAGAAATCTTGGTCCCCTTTTCTGTATAGAATAGACTTTTTTTTTTGTTTTTTTTAATCTTCCAGTTTATCGTCCCATAATCTTAATTCAAGCATCCCATTTCAGGTCTGAAAAATACACTTAACAGAGGTGATACCACTTTCCTATACAGGAATGCAGAGTGCTGCTGATGGGCTAAGGAGTCTGGAAAAAGAACATTAAAGCTATTACCACTAATTTCTACACCATTTTAAATCTATTGGAATTGCCTACTGGCCTGTGATGTTTTGCTGAAAATGCTTGTCAGCAATAGGCACTTTGCTAACCATTCATTAACTGCTGCTCAGCACTGAGGGCCATTTTCAGTACAGTTGCAGAAAAAGTGCTGTAAACTTGCTGGCAGTGGCATGTGATGTGGTAGGGCAGGGCCATATCTGTATTAAATCATCTTGGGCATGGCATGAGATTTTATAGCAGTCATATAAAAATAGCATATAATAATAATAAAAACAACAGCAATAACCAAATATGTATAGCATTAATCTCTCACTGCTCTGCAAGGGCTGGTGGGAATCTGTCAGCTAATCCCATTTCAGTGCTGGTTACAGAGAGAATAGGTCAGGAAATCCCATCGCTGACCATCATTTCCAGACGTGGATTGTTCCTAAATTTCAGACAGGCTCCCAGCCATCCAAAGCCAGCTGAGTGAAGTTAGCAGGGCTGGGCCAGGGCAGGGTGAACAGGGAGGTTATGGTTTCCTCAGGCCCAGCAATTTCCTCTCATTCCTTCGTGAGCGTTTACCTGAAACTTTGGTGCTGAATACAAATACTGCCGATAACCAGTCATGCTGCTTATGGGCTCTGGGGTTTTTCTTCTGATGGGTAATGCGGTACAGTGTCTTTCTGGGTTAGCAGGGAGGTCGTGCGGTTTGGATGTGCATTCTTTCTTCCTCACTCCCAGAGCACTTGCCGGCGTCTCTTGACTAGGATTGTCCAGAAGAGCCGCAGAGACAGGCAGAGTTTAATTTTTTCCAAATTGGAAATTCTCTTACACCAGTTTCCCATACTGCTCATACTTTCTAAGAGTCTTAAGGCTGGTAGGGGCAGGATACTGATAGGGCATGAAAGCCAAAGACACGTGCCCTCTTTTGGTTCCAGCTGTACCACGGGAAGAAAATTTAGGTCCTGGGTAATCATTATGTCTCTTTTTCTAGCAGTTACTACCCCTCTGGATCCACTGGCAGACAAGTTAACGTGATTAGTCTCAATTCACATCCAGCTGGTTAGCAGAAACCTTTTAAATTAGTGGTTTGATATAATCCAGCTGATTTTGCATGGAGTGAGTTGGACTTGCTCCTGTAAACCAATCTGCCAGAGGGTCAGAGGGGAGTGATGCCAAGTAGCGTGGAAGCTGTGACCCCTTGCATTGACACAAGTGTCTCTGGAAGATTGCCTGAGCCATATATCACTTATGTGAGGGGATTTGAAGCCTTTTGCCAGGAGAGCTTTTATAACCAGGGCTTGGGAATATGAGCAGCATGGCAGTAACCACGCCACATGCTGCCTCTCTGTTTTTGCAAATCTAATGCTTAACTTTGGCTCCAAAGTGCACCAAAACATTTTGCATCCCTGGAGTAAAATTGTCCAGTTTCTTAATTGGAAAGCAAAAATACGTGTAGTTCAAGCTATCTGACTTCATTGTTTATTTTAATTTCTTTTTTTGTGGATGCTCAATGAAAACCTCAACTTTTATGCTTTCCTAGGGATAAGTAAGGAGCAGCACCTTTTTCAGGCCAGGGGCTATTAGAGCCATCTAATATCCCCCTGCTCTTAGCAGGCAGGAATTGAAGGCTAGACTTCTGATCCAGACTTTCCACTTGGGAATCATGTATCACTCCCACATTCAAGAAATCAGCATTGGAGACTAGATTTAGTTGTGTAATTAGTACTGATCAGTGTCTTGTAAATTTTTCTCCTATACTCTGATTTATTACGTATATTTGAAGTAAGTTTTTGTCATTCTTCCCAATAAATGAATTTGATTAATAGAATGCAAAAATCCCTGAAGTCTTCTGGCAAAATCCCTATTGGAATAAATGCTTCAGAAGCCATGATTTTGCAGGACTTCAGATCTTGTGCTGCTCAGTGTTGTAAAAGCCTGTGTGAGTTTGATTGTTAAATCCTGTTTTCAGGAGCAGCTTAACACTTAGAAATCCCATTGAAGGTTGATAGTGTATAAGGTTCTAAAAGTCTATATGACTCTGACCTTGCAAAACCGCATGTAGATAACTCCAACTAGCTTTAAAAATCCAAGTTTTTGCAATCTTAAGCTACTTGCCGGGAAACAATGAGTTGTAGTGGGAGGTCACCCCTAGCATTTCCACAGAAAGCAAGCAGAAACTTCAGATTCGAGACAGGACTTTTGATTATAAGCTTGTTTCTTTCAGGTCAGGTTAAATAGAGTAAAAATTTATTTTGCACTACAAAAATGTGCTATAAAATTCTTGGATGGAAGGTGGTTGTTTGTTTCTAAAAAGCTTGTGAGTAGTAAGTAACCTATTACCAAACACATCTGTTTTTAAGGACTTGATGGTCCTGGAATTCCACATACATTGAGAAGGTTTATACTGACCAGGTGGGGCTGTGCTCTGGGTTACGTCATGTGGAAAGTGTTTGTCCTGGAAGTAGCTTGTCATGACTCTTAATTTGACTGTTCACATACATATGTGTAGTGATTTTGTGGAATAGTCTGGGATGCTTTGTGTGGCTCAGATTATTTGGGGAGGTTTTGTTTGACTGCCTAGCCCTGCCCTGCCCTACCCTTGGGGCTGCGGGAGGAATGGTTTTCTGAAGGAAGAGCAGCTATGTGGATGAATACAGTCATGTGAGATGGACTTTTTGTAGAGGCTAGACGGTATATAGCAAAGCCTGTTTACAGTGAATCCAGTCCTAGCTGCTAGTGTACCACCCAGGGTAGGGTTTCACCATGTCTGGGCACCAGTGGAGGGCCTGGTTTCCATCCAGGTGAGAGAGGGAAAAGGAAATCTGAAGCACTGGAAGTACGAGACTTCCTTGAGGACGTGGAGAAGGGCTCCCTGGGCCGCAGACGGTGGCTGCCCACCACATTTTGGTCCCTGGGTGGCCCGTAGCTCACTGGCTGAGCTGCTTCCCCCTGCACATCTTTGGGAGCTGGACAGAGACAGAAGCCACAGCCATGGTCGCATCAGTGCCAGCCATGGGAGAGGACTGGAATCCCTTTGGAAAAGGGATTCAGCTACCGTGGTTGCTGAGATCCAGACACCACAGTTTAGACTGTTATCTTGATACTGCATTTCTGGGAGAAAGGGGAAAAACCCTTCATGACCCCAGTATGCAGCGAGCTCAATATGCTTGATCTTGGATGTGCTTATTTACAGGCTATGCTCTCCCTACGGGAAAGCTCACTAATGACTTTCCTGTGTCCAGTGTGTCTCGCAATTATCATCTTTTGCTTTTAAACTCAATGGAGAGAGACTTGCCAATGTTTGAGGTGAGAAATCTACGGGACAGGATTTGTCTTTGTGCTCTTAAGGATGAGGCTTAAAATCATCTGAACATTGACCTCCCCTAAAAAAGACTTAAGTAAGAAGTGATTTGCATGGCTTTCAGTGGCTTTCATTACAGCAAGAAGCTGTTGGGTGTGGGGGTTGTTTTGGTTGTAACTTGAAGCTTGAAGTTTATCGAGTTTCTGGTATGAAAGGTCAATTCTGTTCTTGCAGGCATTTCTTTTAGTTGCTTGTAAGACAGGCAGCTCAAGATGCTGCCAGAAGATAAATGATATACCAAGTGGGAAATCCAATAGAATGTAAACATATGTTTACACTGTATTTATATTTATGTTATATCTATAATATACATACATATATATATACACATTACTTGCTTAGTCCTGTGGGATCTTGTAGTCATGGTGCTGTGCGGCAATTGCTCTCTTTCACCTAGTTCTTCCAACTTCTCCTGTGGTGCTAATATGATCTATAAACAAAACCACAACCCTCTTTAATAATCTTGTTAAGCACAAGGCATGATTCTGCAGTCAAACTTCAGGCATAGCCTGTCTAAAGTCAGTATCAGTTTTGCCTGTAGAAAGACTTATAAAACCCCATCTGCATGATCAAAATGATGAGTAAGGATGCGAAGAGTTTTTAGCTGAAAATCCAAGGAGGGGCCAACAGTGCTTAGGAAACCATGAGCTTTTCTTTCCTTGGGTTTGACACTGGGGCCACGTGGTTTTTCTGCCTTTCTTGTGAGCACCCTGGTTACTTCTGGTGTGAAAGGAAAGTCTCCCTCTTTCGTGCTTATTCTTTGCTCTCTCTCTTCCTTCAAAAACATGTTGGAAAAGCTCTCAGGAGAGCCTTGATTATTTTTTTTTTTCCTAGGGAACTAAGTGAGGTAGGCTCCCTCCTCCTGGAGCAGCTGACAGTCAGCAACGTAACTCTGGGTTCAGCCAGCATCGGTCTGTGGTCCTATTAGCAGAAGCAGGCACATTAAACCCCTCCCTGCTCTGAAGGAGGCCTTTGGGCCCCAAATCTGTTGTTTTTCGTAGAGGGAGCTTCCTGTGGTGTTTCATCAAAACCAGAGGCATTGAGCAAGGCAGGGAGGAAGAGCGAGAAGCGTTTCAGCTGGCCCCGTTTCAGGCTCGGGGGGTGTGCAGGGGACCCCCTCTCTAGGCTGTCTCAGCGGACCCCCCGCCCGGGCAGGCTGCAGGGGATGCCGAGCCAGGCGCATTCCCGGCCGGCAGCGCTTTCGCAGCCTGCCTTTGGGAGGAGGCCAGAAAACCTGCACTTGACTTTTGGCTGTAACCATCTGCAGAAGAGTAACGCAGTGATTTCCACTTAGCAAGGGAAAAAGGAGGAGCGCACTAAAAAGCTGCTCTATGAAGTAGAGCGGCACCTCTTAAAGTAAAGCCTTACAAGTGAACTGCTAAGCTTTTTTTTTAAAAAAAGGAAATACACATATTAAGAAAACCTATTTCAATATCCCGGTGCAGTAGGTAGTGATTTATACCTTCGCATTTCAGCAGTGTCTCTAGGTTATGTAGTATTTATCATGTCATCAGGTTTTTCTGTGAAGAAGTCCTGACGCGCCTTGTATTTGAAGTTTCTGAAAGAGAAAGACCAAAACCCCCAAACCAGTGTGTGTTTGCAAAAGGCATTTCCTGGGATTTCAGATTTGGCTTTGGTGGTTGGGAATTACAGGTTAAGCTAAGGTTTATTAATTCCAGGAAAACACCCAGTGCCAAACTCATTATTATTGTTATTACCTTTAATATTATTCTTTACACTTGAAAACTACCACCAGGGAAGAAGGGGTGGGGCGGGGTGGGGCAGTGTCTATGTGTGTAACGCTTGATTTTATTGATTCTGTTTCCTCATCGAGTTTGGTTTTAATTTATTTTTTTTTTCTTCGTTATTTGTGAGGTTTGCCATTTGCTTTTTCCTTGAAGTATGTGAAGTTGATGACATTTGAATTTACGTCCTGAACTTGTTTTTAATGTAAGCTTTTCATTATAACACTAAGAGAGAATAGCTGTGTTGCAGTTGAATGCACCAGTATTCAGTATAATTGATGCCTTGCACACAGAAGGTTGTCTTAGAGTGTATGTGGGCATATATCATCTGTGCTTTCAGAAGTACCACTAGGAAATGAATGTTGGTTCATTGGTTTGATTTCTGCCCATTTGATATTTTTTTCCTGCTTTTAATTTTAAGAGAAGCATGTTTTGAAGATAAAATTTTGTTTTTATAGAATAATAATGTGTATAACCCATTGGTTACCTGTAATAATTAAAAAACAACTCCCTTGTTAATGTTGGCATGCAACCATGATTTAAGTGTGAGATACACGTGTGTAAGTACACATATCTACATGTAAAGGGAGGTGAAGAAAAGCTTACCCCAGAGCCCTTTCTCCTCCCAACGGCTTCCCTGTCTCTAATTTTCCCCGGGATTATTGGAGAGCATGGACTCATACACACAAGAATGCACTGCTGTTATTAAACTTATCTTGCTATTCCTATGCACAGATCATGAGGGGATAATAAAGATAAAAAGATAGGTGTTCATCCACAATTTTTTTGAAATAAAGGTGTAATCAAATGCATTGCGCTCCTGACAGATTGCAACAGCGTATGCAGTTTGGATAGATGTGTAATGGTATGAAGAATATAGGAACATGCCAGTGTATGATTCTGGACGTGCTTTTTTTGACTCTCGAGACTTAATTTTCCTTTCTGGATAATTGCACTGTGTCTGGACAGGCACTTAATCCAACAAAATTTCTGAAGTTTTATAGATAAAAACTTTTTTTTGAGAATAGCACAATCTAAATTACTGCTGAATTTAGTTAAACATATGTCAGAGATATTTTGTGTAAAAGTTTCTATGATCACTTTTTAACTTTGTCACTGTAAAGTCAGAAACCTGATTTTCCCTTAGCCTTTTTTTTTTTTTTCCCCCAGTGTTTTACTATGTTTTTGTATGTGGAACTTGAACAAAATGGCGGTTACGTGGAAGTTGCCTTAGGCTTAGTAGTATATTAGTGTACGTACTAGCCAGTGCAGCATTTTCAGAATATTTTTATGAGCAAAGGTTTTATCTTGGTTGGTAAACTGATAGTGCATTACTAAGTAGGCACCATTTTGTAATGCTTTGTTATGTATGGATTGTGGATTTTTTTCCCATTGTGCACCTAAGTCTCCATTTTTCATGAAATTTTGGATGAAACTTGAAAAGCATTGTGGCAGTTGCTTAACCTGGTGAGCAACTGCCAGTCTTACCTTTTGCAGGTTTCTTTTTTAAGATGAGACTTGTAACCAAGGGATTCTGAGAGGAAAGAAATGTATGTTGTGTCTAACTTTTTTTAAGCATCTCTTTTGCAATGGATGGGCTGCATTGAATTTCCTGGCGCAGTTGGCTCCTAGTCCAGTGGCTGTCTGCATGTTGGCGTCTAGCTGCTTTGCAAAATCACTGAACCAGACCAGTAAATGTGCTAATTCTAAAATACAGTGCAAGTACATGGAGGAGATGGAGTTTGGATTCCTCCAAGTTTCAGCTTTGTATTTGGCTGCATTAATATCTTGGGGACTGTTACTGATGCTGTGGCGTTTGCAGCCAGCACTGGGATCCCATTGGAGAGGAGCATCCAGACCAGTGTTCCAAATAGAGAGGAGGTTGCTGAGTCCACATTCCAGTTGTGGATTCCGTTGTGCAGATGATGGGACTTCAGCTGGCCAGCTTGCCTTCCCAGTTATTTTTGTTCATGTTTACTCATCCTGTTGTTGGATGCAAGAGGCTGTTGCCGGCATCATGCCAGGAAGTGACACTGTGCCGTTAGAAAGAAGAGCTCTGCATCTCTTGGAATAAATGAAAAAAACAGTATTTCAAGTAGTACCAGCAAAAGATGTTTTTCAAGGTGGCTACCGAAGACAACGGCTGGAGAAGGCACCTAATAAATCAGCTGAGTGAAGTTAGGGGGAGGCAAAGAATTTTTTCTGCTATCCTACTGTCTATGGAAGGAAACAAAGAAAAGAAAGAGGTGCTTCACACATTTTTTTTGGGCTGTGGCACTCCTTGCTATTAGATCAAGTGGGTGCTAATAATAGTGTAAGACTACTCGGGGAGACGAGCAAGTCCACTGCAGAGGAATCCACAGAGGTTAGGGAATACACAGAAATTAACTCTGGCTCAGGACATCCTTGGGTCAAAAACATTTGGAGGGAGGGAGAATATTTTTGGGGAAATACCTCTATACGATTGTCCTGCTCTCATACGCTTCCCCAGGTACTCAGTTTGGCCACTGTGGAGACAGTTGACTGAGATGAAGAGCATCATCTTCCTGTCAGCCTCTCTGTGTGGCTGCGAAGATAATAATGTTGCCTATGTGTGTGCTGAACAGTAACTAGTCTTTGAAGAGCCAACCGTTTCTACTGAAAGGGAATAGATAATACGAATAAACACAGGGACGTGCTTTTGTACTGTTGCGTGCTAATTTATTTAGAACTCATTGGCACTGAATTTTAGATGTCTTTAGATTTGTGTTGCAAAAAGTGTGCAGCAGACATGGCACAAGGATCCCAAGTTCCTTGGACAGGCTTTCTGACTCAGTTTGCTCCCATCCAGCACACCACTGTTGCTTGGCCTGGACACTCATGCTTGCAGTGCACCTCCCGTGGTCTTTCTCCTGCTCCCAAGACATTTCTGTACCAGAGACAGGGCTGGCTATCTGGGTATGTCTGTAAACCAGCTCTGTCGGACCCTCAGGGGCACTGGTGAAGGGACAGTGGCCCTCCTTAGGCTATGGCTCAGCTAAATTGCTTGTGCAACCCATGATTCTGGTTCTGAAAAGTATGAGAATGAAATGGTCTGTGTGGTTAGAATTCACATTAGGAATGATGGTTGCCATCCTTTACAATATTAAGCTGGAAAACTCATGCAAAAGTAAATGGCATGTATAAAAATCTACTGAAAAGACTCTGCAAACATAAGTGTAACCTGCTCATTCTTGACTCCTCAACTATAATTTGGCTCATTTGCAGCGTGTTTGTGTGCCACTGATTTTGGCACTAGGAAATAGTTTCTTTTGCTTGGCTGCAAGTACACAGTTACTTTTTTATTTTGCCATGTGCGTTGCTAATGAATGGGGCAATGTATGTGCACGTGGATATTTGTGTGTATGGAAGAAGGCAGCTGAATTTGCTCAAAAAATGGTACAATATGAATAGATCAAAAATATAAATATTTCTGACAACACTGAGTCCACTCAGGGATCCTATATGTCCCTAATCCTTCTCCAGATAAGGCAGATTAGTCTATTTTTTAATCAAAAATAAACTTTTGATGGAATTGATGGAATAGCCAGAACTTCTAGAAGTTGAATGATTGGTGTTTCCAGTTGTGTCAGCTCTTTGATCCAAGAGGAAAAAAACAGTCTTAGCTTTCTTATTACACCCTTTTGGGGTTTTTTTCCTTTTTTAGGTTTTGATTTGTTTTATTTGGTTTTAATGCAGCAGTCATATATCTATCCATATGTCTTTACAGGGCAAAGAGTATAGCAATAGGAGCAACAGATTTCTTGGGAGTATCTGTGAGGTCAGATATCTGTGAAGGTACCTGACATAATGTGATATCTTAACAGCTCTGATAAAATTATGATGTGCCTTTATCTCATTTCTCATCTGAACTGACTGTGAAGGAGAAAATAAGAAAAGTTAAATTATGGTCATGAATGGAGCCAATGGTTTCATCCCAGTTTGAAGCCAGTATACTTCTGTCTGTCTGCCTCGGCTGGAAAATAGTGTGAGCTGTAGACCTCAAATGAAGTTTGATGTTAGATTTTTTTCTTTCTTTCTTTCTTTTTTCCCAAGTGACTGTACATAAGTTTTGAAATGCTGCATGCAAAGAATAGCAAGAGCAAAGGGGCCTGTTTATTGTTTTAGACAGAGTGTTCCAAGCAAGGAATTCTTTCTCTTCTATTCCAAGCAATAATTACATTTTTCCATTATAGAAAGTACTTGTTATGTGAAAGGCACTTGTGTCTTAATAGAAGTTATGAACCAGACTCTTTAGTAAGGATTACAAAGGGCAGGTGAAAACTGAGTGTGTGGAATGGGTTGTTTGGTTTTTATTAGACTTGAACTCATACAGGCTTAGAAATGTAGTAATTTCTTGGTAATTATAGACACAAATTACATTAAACTATTCAGTAGGTAAGTTGAGCTTGCAAAACTCTCCTGTATTCCAAGCTTGATGCTTCGCTTCTTTGCATTTTTAGTAGGTTTTTTTTAATTGTGGAGTGACATTAACTGCCCTATCCTACAAGCTCGCAGCCCTGTTGTCCTCACTTTTCTTGGTCCTCTAGAAAGAGGAAGTGACATAGTGAACAAGAAAGCGAACAAAAAAACTTTTGGGTGACAGCTGATCATAGTACTGTCTTAAATGAAGTTGTCTTGTTAGAAGTACCTTGTCATTGCTTAGCATGCTTTAAAGGAAGGAAGGATCAAAGAGAGGGTCAGCTTGCAAGAAGAAGAAACCAGAAGGGGTCCAAGTGCCCTTGCCACAACCCACTAGAGATGGTTTTTGCTTAAATACTACAAAGGACAGAGGATTTAATCTGAATCCTTCCCACAGAAAGAACACTTTTCCTTTTTTGGTAGAGAATGAGTGAACTGGCTTTGGGGCTGGTACTCATCTTTCTCCAACATTTCACACATTGTTCTTCCATGGAAGCAGGCAAATCCCATCCCAAAGCTGCCCCCAGCCTGAGCTGATCATTAAAAGCAAGGAGAGGAGCATTAGCAGAAAGTGGTGGGGGGAAGGTCTCAAGCCGTTGAGGGCTCCTCCAAAGCCTCAGATCGCAATACACCTAGAAAATGGCATAAGAGGCTTCCTTGGGAAATCTTTAGTGCCTGCAGTCAAGGTAGCTCCTGGCTCCCTCCTTGCAGCCTTTAAGCTCAAGTGATTCCTCTTCGATGGGATCTAGGAAGCATTAGAGGCTTATGGGGATGCAAAGGAAAAGGCAGCTTGAGCTTTCTGGCCCGGGGAAGACATTTGGTTTTGGTTGTGTTCAGGAGTTAGAGAGGCCTTCAGGAGCCTGAGGTTATCCTGACTGGACCAGCAGCCCCCTGCACTGATGAGAAAAGAGGCATGAATGCCAAGCCTGAGCTCATGTGTCTTCCCTCAGGCATGGAGGTAGCTGCAGGGGCCAGAGCCCCAGCATGAGTTCCCGGACTGATAGTGGCAGCAATGATGTCACTTCTCAGATGCTGATTGCTGGTGCAGGGGGAAGGGGTGGCCTCAGAAATGCAAACTTGCCATTAAGAGACAGATTCCAAAAAATACCTATTTGCTCAGCTGAGAATCATTTTCCTCTGTTGACTGCTTTTGTACCACTATCTGTGGAAAGGATATAAAAGCAAGCATAAGGCTCTCATCTCTATTCCAAACTTTTATGAGGCATAGTAAAGACAACATAGGGAAAGACTGGTGTCTCCAGTTGTTACTCGCCTGGACAACTCCACTGGTCATCCACTACTGTAAAATAGGCTACCATTCTGTACCTGGGGGACACTCCTATCAGTTTATCCTAAATAACAAGCTCTACATCACTTAGTCATACAGCCCACTGTGCCCAAATTTGAAGGGCATTCCTTATGTTATTAATAACACCGAGATCATGCCCAAGGGTGCTCCAGTGGATGAGCATTGTTTTGTGGGCAGGTGGAAGTCTGACCTTTAAGCTGCTCCTGCTCTACTGGCAGAGTACGTGTAGCCATACATTAACACATATGGAAAAGGATTATATAGTCAGGCCTGACTAAACAGTGTAGCTGAAACATGGCCAACCTGGAGATGAACGAGGGAGAGCTGACCTAACAGCTCTGTGGGGATGGTGGATCATGGTGCTGTTCCCTGGATTATTTCAAAGATCTTGAAGAAATTAAGTTCAGCAGTTCTCAGCAATGAGGGAAAAGAAATATTTAGCTTGCGTGGTACAGTGAAAGCCGATGCAAGTCTAAACGGTCTATTAAAAATGAGAACTGGTGTGGCAGCAAAGGAGGTGAAATTTCTTAGGGTGGCACCAAACCCGCCTTTCTCCTTGTAGGTTCATCACCTGCCCTGCCGGTCCCTTAAAAGATGGGAGAAGCAAAAACACGGTCAATTTTGTTGACGGGTTCTGAAACTTGCTTTGGGGCTTAATCACTTACGTGAGTTGAGTGAACAATTTTTGCTGCTTCTTCAGCTTCTGAGATGGTGCGCTTTAAAAATCTGCTGCACTAGCTTTTCACTAGTTAAGGTAAACGTTTATGAGAGAGAGAAAATAAGAATGTTGGGAATCTCCAGTAAGTAGAAGAGTTTTTGTCTCTCTCTCTCCCTTTTTACTCAGAGATTTGCTGTGTCGGCTGGGATTGGTGAGCTCACGATCTATAAATAGGTTCTATCGAGGGAGGAGAGGGAAGAGGCAGGAGGCTCTAATTAATTATATAGAAATAGTTGTTTTGACAAAATAAGCAGCAAATCCAAGATGTTTGAAGCCAGGCTTGCTGGGCTTGGGGGTGGGGTGTGCCTACAGCATTTACTAGTGAGATCATGGAATAGGACAGGAAATCTCTCCCTAATGCCAAAGAAAACTCTCCCACCCCCCACCCCCCTGCCCCAGTTCTATAATGAAACAACTGTT
>VXBO01012260.1:268234-299986 GCA_013400135.1 Rhinoptilus africanus | reverse complement strand
CTATAATGAAACAACTGTTGAGGTTCCCCAACCCCCTTTGAAGCTTATTTTCTGATAATGAATCAAAGGATGGATTCATTATTAGAATACAGATCCAGGTGCCTCGCTCTCACAGATCTTTATATGCACATTTGGCTGCATGCTTGTCAGCGTACTCGGGTATGCGGTTTTGCTTGCTCATGTAAGCACTGGGATGACGAGGGGTTTTGGTGGTGAAACAGCAGTTTGTGGAGTTGCAGAATTTATGATGTGTGACGTTCACATTTGCTGATTTGGTTCGTTAGAGAAATATCTGTGCGCTGAAAAGTAAAGGAAAACTTTCAGTCCCTGTGACACCTTTAAAACAGACCTTTGCAATGCACACAAAATCTTTTTATTCTGTTGTATAATTTGATTGGATATTCAATATTCTTCAGTCCTTGCATTCAAGAGGTTAAGTAGATGCTAGTTTCATGACAATGTCTACCTGTATTGAGTCTGAATATTTTTCCTAGTTGGTAGTGATTAACAGTAGTTTTCATGCTACAGTTGCTATTGCTGCTGATTTATCATTGACTTCTCCTTTATGTTATTCACGTTGTTGCTTGCATTCCACCCATGTTTGGAAATTATTTGCAGTAGGAGAAACCGGCAAAGCTCAGGCAACAGACCTGTTACGTTAAAAGAGTAAAACCCATCTTAATTTCTTTCTGTCATGAACATCTTTTTCCTTCTTATGTGTGACTTTGTGACACTCTTTGCTTTGGTGACTGGAGAAGTGCGCGCAGACGAGTTTCTGAACACAAGATGTTTGCTTGAAGCTGCAGAGTAAACCACATGTCAAAAAACAGAATAAAACTCATGAGATTTTTGCTCTGAGAGCAGAAACTCCCTGAAACGCACATGAATTTTTTTCTTGTACCTTTGATTGCTTTTAAAGCCATGACCACTTGTGCTGGACCACTGCAGTCCATCTTCAAGCCTACTATCAGTAATGGGCTTTATTCCCTGGCCCCCCTGCCCCGGTTGTGTTGTGCACTCCTAGATCAGGAGAGGCCCCGTGGCCTTCCCAGCTGGCCCAGTGTCACCACCGTGTGTCACTGCCTGGGAAGCTGGCCCCAAGAAAGCAGTGCATCCTGCCACCACGTGCAGCTTTCCCTACTCTTTCCTCTGTCTGGCCCCCAGTTTCTGCAGTGTTGGGAGCGGGCTGTTGATGGCAGTAGGTGTTCGAATGCTTTGTGCATTTCTAACTCCTGAAACAGATGAGCAAAAAATGGAAAACCAACCCTCCAAACTGCTGGCTCAGTTTGTGGGATACTGAGATGTCCATCGGCATTCACTGTGAGCCCAAGGAGGTGGGGAAGGCCTGTGCCTGGGCAGGGTCAGCCCAGAAACACAGAGGAAATATTAACTGTCCGTTCAGCAAACGGGGAGTACTGCTGACAAAGAGGCAAAGCAGACATCAGACTGCTAGTTGTGTGAATAAAACAGAGGCCCCACAGGGCTTTTGGGGATGATAATCAGAGCAACTTTTAAGAGGTATCTGAGGTAGATCAAACCCAACATTTCAGTCATTTCAGATGATTTTTGATTGAATTGTTGTAGAGCACCAGGAAGAATTCCTAGTCAGTAGTACCACTGATCCTCTTTGTATTCTTGCGGTTTTAAAATACCTAGCAAAGCTAGGAGGAAGCACTGGAGAAAAGCATGGTATCTATGGAATTAAGTGTTAGAAAAACAGAGCTATGCACAAGAAGGGGCCTCCAAGATAAAATTACTCTGAGCTGCGCTTGCTCACAGTCATAGGGAAACTCAGCCTGGGACAGTCTTTATATTTGAAAAAAAAAAAAATCCCCAATTCCTCAGGAGCTCAGGCATCCCTAATTGCTCTGTTCCTGTGGGTAACTGTGTCCCACATTCTTTGGTGACCTCAGTTGCTTTAGAAAGAAAGTACATCAGTATGCTCCAGGGGTGGCTATTAAATGAATCGACAAATCTTCATAGCCTTGAAGCCTCAGTGAAGGCATTAAGAGGATTGTGAGGCAGGGACAAATATGGGTAAGAGCAAAATAAAAATTACGCTCTCAAAACCCCAGGGAAAACCACAATGGGGAAAGCTATTGATAGTGTAACTGAAGGGCTTTAGGCCAAGATTATGAAGAGTGATTTGAAGAAGCCACCTCAAACATCATCAAAGAGGTGAGCCTTTATTTTAGGTTCCTAACATGGGAGGTATTTGTGCTACCTGGCTTTGCTAGCTAAGTGCGTAGGGAGCAGATTACCAGCTGTGAACAGACATATGTTCAGTGATATCTCCCAAAAGTAAAAAGCTCTTAAAATGCAGTTCAGGTCTATATAATTGTCCTGTTGGGTGGAACAAAACATCCAGATGTTCATCTAAACTCTCATTTGGGAAAATGTCCTGTTCACCAAAAGTACAAATTGGAATTACTGAGGTATAAGTATGTGCTTTAAGTCAGGGTTCACGATGAGAATAAAAAACGGTAAAAGTTTAGCAAAACTGTATTTTTCCCTGTGCCTGATGTAAGTCTCTACCTTTGGTGCAGGTCAGAGAACCCACATTTTCAAATAACTAGTGGGGAGAGTTAGTTGTAAAGTCTATATTCTGGAGAGTATATAGTAAGTAGATGCATAGTATCTAACTTTTGAGACTTGGCATTGTATGAAGTGGACAGTGCAAGTAGCCCTCCTTTGTTATGTTTTCTTAGTGTATTTGTTTTAGGACTTCCCAGCTGAGGATACTGTCCCCTGTGGTGTCAAGTGTAATGGTTCTCAGACAGGCATTACAGCACAAGAAAACCAATAACAACAGGAAAAGCAATAATAAGAATGTGTGCTCTGGCAACAAGCGCAGGGGTCCTCGGTGTTCACTCTTGTCATTCTTTTTTTGTACCCTTCGGAAAACGTGCAGCGGCATCAAAAAAACTATCAAGTTAAATAAATTCTCAACATCTTCAAAACAGGAATGTTCTGCCAACATATTATCAAGGCTTCCAGGACATTTGCTCCTCTGTTCCAGAGCGTATGAGCTAGTAGCCAGGATTTGCAGGGGAGACTTTTTTCCATCTAAACAACAACAAAAAAGCTTTAGTACAGCCAAGGAAGGAGAAATATAAACTGCTGTCAAATGCATTTTCTAACAAGTTGATGTTTTTTCCTTCTAAAAAAATACACAGATTATCTTAACAATTCTGCAATGAAGGTATTTTTAGTGCCTTTCATTAGTGATTTTAATCCATTCAAAAATAACAGCTAATCAGAAGAGTGTTTAAAAGGGTGAGGTCAACTCTGGCACAGATAATCAGCAGTATTCAGAGCTGCACTGAACTTACCCTAAGTTCAGAAATTAATACAACTTTCTGGTGACTACCTTGGTATGAGTTTATTAAAAAAAATAAATCGGAGCCATAGCTGGCACATCATTTTTCAAATTGAGTATTGTTCTGTTGCATCTCCCTGTTGACATTTCAGATGTAGTATCTCCTAGTAACTTGTGTGCTCAGAAAAGCAGAGAGCTGGCAGGCCATAAATGAGTGTTAGGATAGTTGAATTCACGCCTTCTCTGTGAGAGCACTGGGTGATATATACACAAATTACCTATGCTTTTATATTTGTTTGCTTTTGATGATAGTCATAGCTTGGTAGAAGAGTTGTCAGATAGATAAAAGCCTGGTATTGAAGTTTGTTGAAGGGGAGTTAACACGTTAAACGAGATTACTTAAGGAGATGTTTGAGACCAGGAGCTGGCAGCCAGTCATGGGTGGGGATGAGGGGTGGGAGCAACTTGAGGAAGCGTGTGGATGGACCTCATCAGTTCAGAGGAGTTGCTCTACCTTTAGGGAACAAATGGGTAACCTTAAAGGTGGGAAAAATAAAACCAGAATATGATTATATGCACTGACAGATCAGGCTAAGGAAGGTTGGAGGGTTTTGGTTGGGCATAAGTGAAGCAGAGAAGGCTCAGGGTTTATCGCCCGATCAATAAGCCATCACATACGATCTATGTGAGGCTGTCTTGGGGGAAAAAAAAAAACATATGCGATCTGATTTGAAAATGGTTAGTCAAGGTGAAACTGAGGAAGTTTCAATATCTTTCTTTGGGCTGTGCCATTTCACATATGGTGGCCATTTTTTGTCATCCACATTCAGGAAGAGGGAGCTTAATTAGGAGTAACATGTTGCGCTGGTATGTCAACATGAAGGCTCTTCCCAGAGGCAGAGTCTGTGACCTGTGACTGTTTTATCCAGAGCCAGGCAACCTTTCTTCCACCAGCAGTTCTTTCTTACTGTTTTCTTAAGGCATTCTCTTTTTCCTCCTTCTTCAGTCTTAGATTTGGCAATTAACCAAGTTGAAAAGGACTCTTCAAGGTCAAAGTAAACAATATTTAAGAAATCTTCTAAAAATGTTTGTTTCAGGAGAAGGGGGGACAAATGGCAGCTGTCTTGGAGCAGGGTTTAGTTTTAATAAGGGACCTTTTCTAGCATCATACCTGAAGTAATCTGGTTTTGTGCTCCAGCTGGCACTGGTCCCACCTTTATACCATGAGAACATTCATTGGGCGCACTAAACACTATTAAAAGAAGACAAACTTTTTAAATGCCAAAATACATGCAGTGAAAGACTTATTTGGTTGGACCTGTTGTAGTGCTGACAAGCTATTTTCTTAGTGGTAACCTTCCTTATGTGGCCTGAAAAATGTGTGGTTCTTTTGCGGTCCAGTTACGATCTCTGAGAGGGAAAGAGCAAAATCTGGGGTTGTTCCACGTGTTTTATCCCCAGATAATCACCTAGGTGAAGCCAGCAAAAGGATATTGCTCTTGAATTATGGTAATAATCCCGTAATCCAGCATCCCATCTATGTGGTTAAAATGCTTGACTTCTTGCTGAAATGCTTTTTAGACCAAACTGAATGCCTTGTTTACAGCATTCAGATTGACCTAGCTTGTCTACCTGTCTGAAGCTAATTACTCTGTGAGCCCCGAATTTTCTTCTGTTTAGGTGTCTTGAGTTGGTTTAGGCAGTAAGGTTTTGACTGCACATAGTATACAGATTAGGGGCAAGAATATGAGGAGACGTTACTCCGAAGCACGTCCCACATTGTCAGCCTGTAGTCAGATATACTCAGAGCTCCTGTGTTCAGCGCCTGACTGCTTCTCCTGAGGCAGGTACGGGCCAAAGGTGCTGGTGGAGGAGACAGTTGGTGTCCCCGGTGAAGCCTGCATGGTGCACCAAGCAAATATCTGAAACGGCAGAGAGATGGGGAAGAACATGACCATTGCTGAAATTTCTCAAGTCTTAAATTTAGCAAATAGCAACATTCACAGGCTGCTGCTTCTATCCCCTATATTAATATGATCATTACCAACTTTCTGCACTAGTCAGTTGAAACCACGCATAGCATTTACACTTCAAAACACATATGCCTAAAAATAAGGCCATTTTGTTACATCTCTGCTCATACACCTGTTTACAGGCCCCATGGATTATGTTTGACAGCATTATGTTGCAGAATTTAGGGTGAGTTGTTGTTGCCGTACGTGCCCCTTATAATGGAGTTAGAACTTGGCTGATTCATTGCTTATGTTATAATTATCAGGAACTTTTCTTTCTGCGATAAAGGACTTTGAGAAACAGACTGTGAGCCAGCCTGAGCTTCAAGTTTCTCATAGCCAGGTCTGCATTTGTTATGCAGCAGTAGTACAGCTATTTGGCTAATTAGCTTGCTATTTATCTGATTGTCTTTCTGAAGACTATGAAATGCTGTGAAATGTTTCAGAAAGAAGATAAAGTTGTCCAGATAAAGCTTCACACAGTCTTGTTGGAAGGGAAACTTCCAACCCCTTTGGCTATGTTTTCTAAGCAAACTAGAAACTGCTATGAGAATGTGTGCAATAAACTGGGTTCTCAGATGGGTTATATTGTCGTAGAGAAGCATTGCACACTGAGAGCGTTACCTAACATCAGTGAGGAGTGGCATCCGAAATTTCTGGAAGCCCTGAGTTGTGCTGTTTCTGTTCCCTATTTGCTAGATAAGACAGCACCAACCCTTCAGTTTGCTGGAATAGTGTGAAAATTGGATTTATTTAGTGCTTAAAAAGTGCCCGCTTGTTACAGAGCTGAACATAAGACGCCTCATGAAGAAACAATTTTCTCTCTTTCCAAAACAGTGCTCTGCAAATAACACCTGAAACCAGACAATAAGCAGTGAAGGAAAAATGAAATTTTTACTCATTAGCTGAGCTTCTCCATCCTAATCACAGAGCAATGTAAGAGATCAATCGGAAAAGTTTTCTAGGTAGCCTGTGTAATTTAGAAATGTGCAGAAGGCTGAACCAGGGTGATGCCAGAAAAAACTTATTTCTGCTATTTCCTAGCATTTGAAGAGTTTAACTTCGCAACATTAATAGAATCACGAGAATATGTCAAGTTGAAAAGGACCCATAAGAACCATCAAGTGTAACACCCTGCTTCTTCCAGGACTACCTAAAACTCAATCATATGACTAAGAGCATCATCCAGATGTTCGTTAAACTCTGACAGGTTTGGTGCCATGACCACTTCCCTGGGGACCCTGTTCCAGTTGACTGGCCACCATCTCAGGGAAGGATCTTTTCCTAATGTCCAATCTGAATTTCAGTATTGTTGGATTAATATTGACCATTAAACTGGATGCTATGCTAATGAAGCCAGAAGGTCATTCAAGTCAATCCTACTGTATCCATTAAGCTGTTGCAAGCAGCAAGATCAAAACCAGCCAATGCAACATTTAATCTGTCATTTCCTTAACGGGACATTATAAAACAACTGGCATCTGCCTGCCTGCTGTCAGGGCTGCAGAGGCAGGCAGCAGCCAACATGCAAAATGAAGAAGTACTGCACTTCTTCCATTATCAAGATGAGAGTTCTTTCTGCTGTCGTGTTCTTTGACATCTCTGAAGTGATACGGCCTTGAGGAGAGGAGGCGGCCTGTTGGGTCTGTCTGGTCACTGTCACCACCAGACAGCTATGTAAATAGAAACCCCTCTTTAATGAACAGAGGCTGGGAGCTGATGAAAGAGAGTTCATAGGTTGTCACAGTTAGACAATGAGGAACATTTGAACAACTCAGAACCAAAAATGTTCCCAGAGGAAACAGCTGTGAAATTTTTCGTTTGGTTACGCAGCTGCTTAGGGTTTGTGTTCACTTGATCACTTGCAAAAAAATGGAGAAACTCCCAGACTGCCGAGAGGAAAAGGCAAGTGAAGGGGATGCTTCACCATGAAGCACTTGCTCTGCTGTTTTGCGTTAAATGGAGAAGAAAATCTAACACAGCGTATGAGGACAGCAGCTTTGTATGACTGAAATATATGATGTGCTGGGCAGTGCCATCTTTTGTATTTCTGGAAATAGAAGCCTACTGAAGATTTCAGGGAAACAGATCCATGAAGAAGCTGAATATGGAGGCCGCTGTTCTGGCATCTTGAGTAGTACCAGCGTAATATCACACCATCAGGCGTCTCCAAGCATGCGTGAATTTTCTGTTTACATTATTTTCTTTTCATATTAAACCAGTGAAATGCTGTCTGAGTCAGATAAGAAAGGTAATATTAGGGCTATAATTTTCTATACATGTGTGCCCTGATTTGAACCATGATTTTGAAGATAAAGGAGACCTTGTCTTTCAGATATCACAGGAAGCAGTTAAAAGATCAAGAATCTGAATTATGTCAGACTCGTAATTAAGATAATAGTAATGTCTGTAGAGCTCTAATGCTGTGCTTGGGTCAGAATGTGAAAAGCAGAAAGGCATTTCCTGGAGATGCTTGTAGCCTGAGTTGGTGGTTCAGGAAGCTAATTCCACGTGTGCTTGTTCCAGCTGAGAATGGTACTCATGTAAATGCTTAATTTTAAGTGTGTATTTAAAGCATAACTCATACTTGAAGTGATTTGGGAAATGTGCATAAGGAGACAGAGCCTGGGCTTCACAAACTGCTGTAGATACCAAAAATAGATCAAATAAATCATATGTCCTGTAGATAAGAGATTCTCAGCTATGTCTAGAATAGAATTTATTTCTAGATTTAGATGCCTAAATTTAGGCATTCATATTGTAGCTGTATAATATCAATACCATAGCTCCAGTGATGAGCTAGTCAATAGTAGGGCCCAGGGAAGTATTCAGTCCAGACTAAGCTGAACATCTACATTTGGTCTGCTGGTTGTTTTCTACATCCATTGACTATGATTTGAACACTGACACCTAGATCATGTAGGTGTCTACACAGCAAGTGATCGCTGACAGTGCATATCAGATTCTGGAATTGAATCCTAATCCTGAAATTTAGTGAGATGAAGTTGTCCACAGTGACAGGTTCTGGACCACTTGAAAGCTGTCGTTTAAGAAATAGAGGGAACAACTGATGGTCTGAGTTACCCAGGAATTTGGGCTGATCCTGTGACTCTAATGTGTTTAGTCATACAGTATTTCCCTGTGATCTGTCTCTCAGGCAATGTTCTGATGATTGTCTTCTTCATAGTGCTGGTCTGACTGAGGTGGAGTAAGGAAGTGCAACTCTGCACTTTTCCTTATTCAATGAGTATTAGTTTTATGGGAATAACAGTGCTGTGGTGGGAAATGTTTAGTTTTCTACAATACTTCATCACAATGGTATTTCTTAGTAATCCCCTTTTTCACCCCAAATCTATCATCTCATGGCCTTTTTTAATTTTCTTACAGGAGGAGCTCGGCATTGCCTGTGAGTTGCTGGAGTCAGACTTCCTCAAGTGCAGTGTGGGATTTCCTTTCATGAGATCAAAATCTAGGGTAATGTTGTGATTTTTGCATTTGCAGAGTGATGGTCTGTTCACCTCTTTGTCTCCAAGGAGTGGCTGGAAGGGCAACTGCTCTGTTAAATGCCTGTTACTGATATTTTCTGTAGCTTTCCGACACAGGTATCCAAGCCTTTCACAGTTACGGAGGGTAGCTGTCCTCTTTTCCACCAGATAGAGCCAATGGCAGTACCCTGGGCACTGCAGTACAGCTCTTAAAAAACTATAAAGGAGTTGCATCTATGAAAAACTTAGGTATTTCCTCTGCAGAAAGGTAGAAAATGACTCTTATTTATGCTGCCTTATTCTGTTTTTTGTCTTCTCTCACATTAAAACACAACTGAATTTGCACGAATTACAATTAAATTACTTTAATTACTTTTAATGACTTTATCATACTATGGTCTCCTGATAGCTTTTAAAGAGGATTTTGTTCAGTAGTAGTAGATGAACTCTCTCATAATGTTTAGAAATCCAGCTGGGTTTTTTCTGTCACTAAACTGAGCTGTACAAATGACCAACCCAGAAAGGTGAGAAGATGAGGAATGACTTCAGGATGACCCGAATAAAATTAGTCTGAAAATTTTCAAAACCTAATCCTTTCCATTTGATTTGACATATCCTTTAACCCAACATTAATTTTTCTGGTTTATGTGTTTTATTGACATGCTCTTCTAAAACATTTAAAAAGATTTTAAACAGATGGAAAACATAAATGCAGTAGCAAAATGCTATCTGGAATGTAAGAATGTTAATGTTTTGCTCCAGAATGACATAGTTGGTCTATCTTCAGGGTGTTTTTCAGGAAGCCATTGAAACAGTTGGCCAAAAACTGTTTTGGAGTTAGGTAGAAACGTTGTTGCATGGAAAAGTTAATGTAGTGGTACAGTGGTCATCAAAGTAATACTCTCTTTTCAAAATTAGTAAGGTTCTCTTTTAACCTGATTTTATGCATTATGATGAGTGCCCTGAATGCTGCTTTAGTTTGTGCTGGTTGCTTCAAGGCCCTGTGCGGGCCTATGGCATGATTTTTATATCCCCAAAAGGTCTCTTTACCAGCGAGTAAGGTACAGATTGGTGCTGTGGTAGTTTCAGGTAGTGATCCCCTTGTACTGGAAGACTCTTTCCCTGTCAGATGATCTCCTCAAGAAATATCTTTGAATGCAATTGGAGTAAAGGCCTTTTCACAATGAAGGAAAAGCTGGACTGTCTACTATTTGAACAGAGACACTATTGCTAAGATTTAAAAGCTGCTCTACAGTAAAGGAGGCTCTCTTACGTGTATCAAAATACACTGCTTTTGTACAACTGGGCCAGTTAAATATATGTGAAGTTTCAGAATAAATACATTTTGAAACAATATACAATGTCTCTAAATAACACCTTTTCTTTGTGCAGTATGAGTTCAGCGTGATCTTTGACACAAGCCATTTGTCTGGGCAGGAAGAAACGCTTACCTTCCTTGTCACTGCCCAAAGGTAAGGAGACTTTTGTACATCTTGATGACTTTGATATTCTTTGTTGCATGAAGTGTGCATTGCATATGCTTGACAGTTATGTGATGTTAGTTGTAGACACACGTATGTATAGTAAATGAGGTTAAATTACTGGGGCTAAATGCATGTATTTTGGTAATATAGAGGAACCGTGTGATGCAGCTTCCTGAAAAATGAGGTAGGATCATACTTAGGCTTTCTTTGCCAGGCAGTTGCAATTCTGTAGGAGCATTTTGTATTCTCTCAGTCAGAAGGCCCTTGTGTTTCTGTGCCCATCCCTTTGGGCCCTGTATCAAGCTCAGCTCAGCTGCGGTTGACGATCAGCACTAGGCAGACCCATTTGTTCCAGCATTTGAATGAAATAAGCGTGCTTGGATGCAAACCAAAAAAGAGAAATGCTTTCATCAGATGGTGAGGGATGTCACTGACAGCTTCCAAAGTTGCACGGCTATTTTTTCCCGCCCTCTGGATCTTCAGCAAGCTATGACAGACTGAGTGAAACAGCTGAACAGGGTACTTCCCCAAGGGCACGTGGAGCAGGCATTGAAGTAAGGTGATGCCAAGTATGCATGCCATAGGGATTTTATCTCAGGCAAAATAAAAGGTGACACACATGCTCTGTGCCTCCCAAGATGATGTGCCACATAGAAGCAGACTCCATGGGTGATTCAGTCACAGGCACTGTCCAGGCGTGTATGGGAACTGACAGTAGTACAACTGCATTAACCGGGGCCACAAACTGCTGTTCTGCTGTGCTGAGCATGGAACTAGTTCCTGCTTCCACTTACGGCATGAGTGGACCAACTTCATGCCCTCCTGTGTCAAAATCAGGATCTCCAGCCTGAATTCCCCTCTCCAATTTGATGACACCTCACCGACCAGCTGGAGATGAGAGATGAGATGTAGCAGTTGCTGAGTGACTGCTCTCATAAGGCTTGGTCCTCCCCTGCAGTAACAGCTGTAGGTGGGAACAAGATCCTGCAGCATTTGGGGCTGGTATGAAACGCTGAAAGTGAGACCGCGGCATCAGAGGGGCAAGACTATGTCTTGCACGTAGAAGAAGTTCTATTCTCCGTGAGAAGTTCATCATGTGTTCAGATGACCCTGTGATGCTTCTAGGTCAGGGAGATGATCAATATCTGCTGGTGCAAAGATGGGTCATCACTGTTTTAAATTTGCTCAGCCAGTGTTTTTCAGATTGGTATCACTCATAGCACAGGGTTTTCCTCTGTAGCCTCACTCCTCGGATTTCTGCACCCTACCAATGAGAAGGGTTAGTCAGTGCCTTTACATGGAGCAAAGAAATAAATAGTGGTTTGTACACATACTATGAATGCTCAGAGGGGTTAAGAGAAAGTTTCTCATTTCAGAAGGATGGGCAGGAGGACAGTTGTGTTTTGAAGGATTCAAATGAACTTCCAAAGACAACAGTGCAGGTCCCAGTGCTGATTACCCTCATTTTCTCCGTGACTTTGGGAAAATCGTTCAATTCCCTCACTGTCAAATAAGTGTAATAAAATCTTTCTACCACAAGAGTTGCAGGGAGCCCTGGGATATAGTAAGTGATAAGGAAAGGGAGAGGAAGTGTCTGTGCCGTGGCCAGACTGCAATGAGTGGGGACATTGTTTCCACACAAAACTGGAGCTAGTCTGGCAGAAATGTCTGGACTCAGAGAAGCTATGCCATGCTGTCACAGGAAAGTAAGTATTGCCCTCCAAGTGGCGACTTAAGCCTGTCCCTTGAAGCTGCAAATTTGGCAGTAGCAAATGTAAGAAGAGACTGGTTCAGTAGTGGGAGGGAGAAACTGGAGGAAGGACTAAACATTATATTACATTTACTCTTTTTGTTTTTTGAAAAAACAGCAACCCCTCTTCTGTGCTGGTGTGTACTATTTTTCTCAAGCTAGATTCACTGAGCCGTATTCTCCTTTTATGACAGTACCTTTGCTCCAGTTGAAACAGATAAGCACATACACATGAACCCTGTGTGGAATTCTACTTGGTTATTCTGCTTGCCGCCATGGTATCTCGGTATTTATGTTGGATGAGAAATGTCTCTGTTTTGGACTCTTCTTTGAGCCTATTCAGAGGAAAAGCTTTTATTAAATGTTTTTTTCCCAGGATTGAAAGCTTGTGGGTTTTTCCATTTGGGCCACAGGTTTATCAGCAGACATGGGCAGTGTGTCAGTTGCAGAAAGTTGAGCTGTATCTCTGCATGTATATGGCTAGAATGCTCCAGTTTTGTAATCTGAGCAACTCATCATCTGCATGGTATCACTTGGGATGTTACTACCTGCTCTTGCCTCAGTGATATTTTCCTCAAATAAATAGGATTATCTCTTTTGTTTTGCTAGTTTGGTTTGTGAGTAAATCCAATGAACTGCAAGGTAAAAGTGATTCCAGAGTCACTGCTGAAGAAATAGGAAATATATGTAACATTGTCTTTCAGAATTGTTGTTCTGAGTTGTCACCCACCAATAAATACAAGTTTGCATGTTGGACATGCACTTTGGGAACCTTTTCCAGACTTCATATATAAATGTTCACACTGAAATAAACTGACTCAAATGAGAGATGATTTCTTAGTTTTCTCTTTTCTCCTTCTGCTTCTGGCCAGTTGAGGCGAATGCCTTTGAAAATGTAGAGTTTCTTTCATCTTGGCAACTAAATACAGGTAGAGGGCATGAAACTGCTGAGAGGTTATGACCAGTTCTGTACTATTGTCTCACCCAAAAAACTGCTTGTATTGGCACCACATTGGTGCTGTGGTACGGTGCAGGTACAATGAAAGCACAATTTCATTTACTGAGTCAAGGCTCTCTGTGGGGTGTGCGTATCCCTCCCAAACTGACATACAGTCAGACTGGGAGAAAATGGACCCTTGCATTGGAGTCTCGATGTCGTTGTTTCTCCCCACGGCTGCTGTAGTTCTCGACCGCGCAGCTGCAAAACAGGTTTTATGTGTGTGCCCTCTCCAAGGTGGGATGAACAAATGTAAATCTTTAATCTTTAAGAGGCTTCTTAAGGAGAGCTGACATCACTCAAATGGAGAGGCTCAGAGTACAAGGCAGAGAGACAGGAGCTGTGAAACTGTGTGATATATTGCAAAGGCTGTCGCTTTACAGTGTATTTATTTTTTCCTTTCTGGCACAGTGGAAACCTAGAACGCAGTGAATCTCTGCATGATAATACTCTAACCCTGTCGGTGCCCCTGATGCATGAAGTGGACACATCTATCAATGGGTAAGTACTAGTCACCAAATGAAAACAACAAAAATAATAATAATCCTAGCAATAACGTCTGAGTCTCTTCCAGTGAAAAACTGAATTCTTCTCTTTGTTTACACGTGGCCAGACTGTTGCTTTTTCCTTGTTTCCCAGACTCTGGAAATACAGACAACCTCATTCATTATCTGGGAAATTTTATTTGTCATGCCTTTCATTCCAACACTGTACCTCTTTCTCACTCTTTTCTAGTTAACACTTATAGCAGGTATTTTAGTGATCATGTTTGAATTCATGTGATTCTGTACATAGGATGGACCTTAAAATAAAATAAAAAGAGAACAAGTAAATCACATCTTGTTCCTTAGGGCATGTCTTTAAGGGTATAGTTGAGAATCACCAGGCCAAAGGTTAGGGTCAAATGTTCTGGGATTTGAAGGAGCTTGGTGGAGTCTAGCTGTTTGCCTTTCTGTTTAATTTCACAATCAGAATTTGCTTCTGTTCATTTTCCCACTCCCTCTGCTTCCTAGTCTGCTAGGCATCCGAATACCAACCAAAGAACATCACTCACCCTTTGACTGAAATACTTGTATAACACATAGCTGTTGTCCTCTCCCCAGGGCTGCACATGTGCGAGTTCCTGCCTTTGTATTCAGGGGTCTTCCCTTCCACTTCTGCATTACAGTCTAAGTCTAGAAAGACTTGGGGTCAGTTCCAACAGACAGACTGTCCTCTAGTGTAAACAGTGCTCAAGTTGAAGCTGGGGGACCTGGTCACTGGAGGTGAATTAGCATCCATATAGACGGAGAAAGTTGACATTCATTCCTAAACTGGGGAAGCAAAAATTAGCAGCAGTGTCTCCAAGAGGGCAGTGTCTTAGTCAACATTTACAGCAACCTCCAGGGAATAGGTATTGTCTAAATGACCAGTGCAGATTGGCATCAATAGGAAAAGGTTCCCTTGACCAGTGTGCTAAATGTGTAGGAACAAAGTTACGTGACATGTGATTTGGCTGAAAAGCTGGGTAAACTCAGATTCATGGCCTAGTCTGAGTTTTGCAACATAAAGCTAATTCCTTCTCTTGTTGCATAGAAATAAAATCCCTTAATTACTGCCACAACTGTCAGAATGGGTAGAAGATATGCCTGAGCCTGCTCAGAGAAGTGAAGAGCGCTGTCAAACCTCACAAGATGACTAGCAAGAACAAAAATCTCCTCTATTTTGAGAGTACAGTCTCAGCAGCATGTTCTGGAAATTTTTGAATGCTTTCATTGTTACAGATTATGCATAAATTTAACTCTGTATCCCTTGCTTCTTGATGCTTTGATACAGATTAATTTTTGTACAGCTTTACAGATAGGAATGCTTTCATCTGTCTTTAGGTCTGTTTGTCACCTACAGTAGCATGCCAAAAAACCTGAAAAAAATTGAGCTCTTTTCTTTCTCTTCAGAATGTACTTTTTTGAAGCAGAAGGTCTCTGAATTTATAAGACCCACCCAACTGACTGTGTGGATTATTTTTTTATTTCTCTTAGGCAAGGCTTAGTTAATTCAAGTTCAGATAAATGCCCAACTACCAGGGAAAAGTTGGGTTTATTGGAGGGCACAGCATTCCCAGGCATGGTAATATTAGTAATACTCTTTTTTGGACATTTTTTTTTTTAAAGCTTATTTTTATTAGCAGTCCTGCATTTGAGTCTATGAGAGCAAACTTCATCCTTGGTCATAAATAGCCCGGAAAGGCTTGTACCATGTTTGGGAGGAGCCTTCTGGCACACCACCATAAATGGGAGGAGTAAATCGGTATCTTGCTGTTTCCCCTTGCAATCCCTGGCATAGGAGGCAGGCAGGAAAAAAGGAAATGTATCTAAACAGGCTTAAAATCCCATCTTAAAAAACTCTGATCCAAAAGGACAGTCTGAGAAGGAAGCAGAGTTTTAGGCAGTCCCTCACAGAGGTTTGTCTGAAATTACACCAGGACCCTTTCCAGCCAGTGGAGTAGTTTGAGATTAGAAGGAGGCACAAAGGGTGTTTAAAGCACTCCTAGTCCTGCAGGATTTCCAGGTACTGTTTGTCCTTCCAAGTCTTTTCTGATAAAACTGTACCGTGTTTTACTTTGTGATAAGACAATAAGAGTAGTTGAGGAGACTTGACCTGTGCCACTGTAGTTGAAAGCAAGTTATATCACCCTCTACTCTTCCCTTTAATCGTCTGCTAATCATAAAGGTAGTGAAGCTTAGATAATTAATGAAGTGTTTATTCTTGAAATGCTCCGTAAATGGTAGATGAAACTGAAATGTTACTTTAGTGAATACGTAACTGAAAGTATTCCTCGTAGTAACTGTTCCTTCAGGTTAACTTGTTAGTGCAATGATTTCCTGTGTTACACAGATCATCCATGGCAAGGGGCCCTGGAGAGAGGTTTTGTGATAGGAAAGGAGAAGAAGAGATAAGTAATCAAAAGAAGTCTGCTTCAATGATGGGATGTTAACCTGGGTCAGTTGAGATGCTGCTTTTGTAGCCTAGTGTTGTCAAGAGGATATCAAGTCACAAATTAATTCCATAGAATTTCACATGTCCAGAAAGCAAGGGGTGCAGTTCAGCTTGCCACAAATATATTTAATTTTGATGACAAACACAGCATACTAAATCTATTTCTTGATCTTTCAGAGAAGTCTTCCCTACTTCATTTTTCTACGGTGATTCTGTGGAAACATCCAACTTCGTTCAGTTGGAAAACCACGAATGCCTTTTCCAGTCTCTCAACTTCACACTGCAGGTAAAACTGATCCTTATTTTGACAGCTTTCCTGCTTGACAGCACATTCTGGCTTTGTATCTCTTTTATTCTGAGTGTGATGTGGGCTTTGGTGCATGTCTCTGAATCACAGTATGCTGTGCAATGTATTCTTGATTGGATGCCATATTTATAGTGTGCAGGGTTGGTATATTTCCTTGTTTGAATATAGTATAGCAAGAATTGCCAATAGGGCATCTTGCTTCCACAGGCATGAAGCTGCTACCATTTGTTTCTCTTTTACCTTTCACCACGTGCTGAGTAAAGAGCTCTAGTTACTCAAGTGCCATATCTGGGATACAGTCACGGGTTCAAAAGGGAGAAGTAATTCTTTTTAGTGGTATGGTCACTGAGCAGAGGAGTGGGTCAGCCTTTATCCATGAGAACAACCACATACCTGTGCAAGGGATTCAGACTTGCTAAATGCCCCCAGTATGAAAATGTTTATAGCATACTGATAAGAGTACAGCGTAGGGAAGAAACTAACGCTAACAAGACAGGTGTGAGAAGATTTCAATAGAAGTCTTATAGCATCTCAGTGTTAATCAGGTATTATCTATAGATTACACTTCACATGGCAGTTAGATGGATTCCTGATGTGGCAAACCATATGGATGATTTATTATGACAAACTCTTGTGATGCAGCCAAAATGAACTTGTCTCGTTGCCGTGACTGGATCTATTACAAGCACTCCCGATCCTTTTTGACCGCTAGATGGAACTAGGGAATGATAAATCATGCAGAGGTGGGGGAATCATTTATTGTGAAAAATAGTCTTTTGCCTGTTTTCTCCTTTCTGTTCTCCTAGGCATGAATGCCACTCAGCTCATAATGAATAACACATGTCTGCCTCCCTGGACAGACTGAGGTCCAGAGCAATTAAGCCCCCACTGTCATGCAGTGCCCTTAGCTATTTACTGAAAAGGAGTGAAAGCAGGATTTCAGGACATTAAAGCTTTTGTGAACCAGGCTATTAATTCTTCTGATTCTGATTTCAGTCTTGAGGGTTTATAGGTCTTCCCCTGTCCCTCCCCCTCAAAGCCAGTCATTGGTTAAAAAGAGATAAAGAACAGATGTACTGATGCTTTAACAAGATGAATATTTTCAATAAAACAAAGTGATAACAGGTAAGGGACAGGGAATATATATATTGGCAGAGACGCCATTTGTCCTGGCCCATCCTCTTGTCTCTCATGCACACACTTATAAATTGCAATATTAATAATTTTTTTTACATATAGGAGTAGAAAATTATACTGTAACAAGTTGCAGATCTGCTCTCCAGTAACGTAGTAAACCTCATAACTGTGGATGTCAGAGAGAAAGGGTAGAGTTTCATAGTGGGCAAAGCATGGTTTGTATCACTGTTTGCTTAATTCTTTTTAATGGTTTGCCTGCCATTTATTAAACTTCTCCAGATGGAGAAAAGTAATAGTTTCTTAACCAAAAAAAAGAGATGATTTACAAAAATACGGGACTTCATAGTGGTTTTCATATGTGAAAATCTATACTGTGTCCAATGTTAATAAGGAAACAGCTCTATGCATCATTTTTTGGGGGTAACAATATGTGCAATGAAAATGTCTTTTCTGCATTAACTTGGATCTCAGTGAGATAATCAGGTTTTTTTAAATGTCTAACATGAAACATTATGTTTGTATTTCATGTAGCATTTATCATGCTCCATTGTAGTGGGATTTCTTCCCCTGCCTGGAGCCCCAGGGTTTCTGTGAGGATTTGGCATTGTGAACTGATTTTCCTTATCAGTCGGGCATTTCTTCAAATATAAACAGTATTTGAAGAATGAAAACCTGTTGGGTTTAATATTTGTACTTTACTCAATTAACAACTAATTGCTACATCTTTTGACAGTACTGTCTCAGAGTGGATAAATATTCTGATAGGTTTAATGTTTTTACTGTATGCATTTATATATGTGGTGTTAGAAATAATCAGGAAATATTTTTCCTTATAAAAAAATGTAGATAGACATGAAAAGTTATTTTCATTGAAATTGTTCCATGGATTATTTCTTTTCAGCAAAAACCCACAAATTTTGGAATTTTTGCTGGATACATTTCAGTGGTGGACTGGAAATTCTTTGAGTTTTTGTTGAAAATTTGTGGGGGGTTTGATGGAAAGCCAATGCTTTCCACCAAGAGTTTCATTTAACTGGAAACCCCAGAGCTTGAATGGAAGTTTTTCACATGCGTTTTCTGGCAACTCCCTCAACAAACCCGCAGTCCAGTAGTCACAATCATCATTACTTTGGCTTCTGCTCCATAAGGAAAACATATGCAGAATATAATGCAGTGGTTACCAGAGGAAAATGAGAATGTTAACTGAGACAGTTACCAAAACATTCAAAGAGTACTAGCAGTGTCTCTGGATATGAGGTAGAAGCCTCATGCTATTTGTATTGATGACAAGTAATTATCCTGCAAAATTGCTTCTCACCCATCTATGATATGTGCCTAAAGACTGTTAGATAAGCTAAACCTTTGACTTTGTCCTGGTACTTACAGAATAAGCCTTAGTCTGAAGATATTGGCAAACTTGTATAGGATTTGAATTTTTTCAAATTTACCTATACTCCCAGCTCTGGTTCTACAGAGTTTCCCATTTATGAGCAGTCATAGATGTTGTTTTATTTTTATTTATTTTTTATACATTTATTTGCATCTTTTTCTTACAGGTTTACAATGCTGGACCAAGCACTCTCCCTGGAGCTTTTCTTGACATTTCGTTTCCAAACCGCCTCTCAGCCACTGGAGCTGAAATATTTCACGTTCAGCAGATGATGGTGAGTACGTTACTATGTGTTCTGAGCCCACAGAGGCACTGAGAGCTATCAGTGACTGAAACAAAAAATGTTCAGCACAACTTGATTAATCAGTTGCTTTTTTAGACGATAAAAGGTTCTTTGTGTCTGTGGTCAGATCGTCATAAGCAGCTGAGCCCCTCTGGCTGTTGACTGCTGTCCCTCACCTAGGGGAAGCAGCCGGTTATGTGTTCCTGGTTCCTACAATGCAGTGTGAAACTAGATCAGGATAATCCTGAAAGAAATGCGGAGATCACTTCCTGGAGTCACACCTCCAAAGAGGATTGAGTCTTAACCAGAGTCCTCCCTGATTAAATGGTGTATATAATATCAGCGGGATGTGTTACCAAGCTGACTCACGTTACCTGTATTTTTTCTGTGGTTATCTGCAAAAATGCTAGCTAGGTCTGAATACGTTATCAATATCTATTTTTCTATAGTTCATGTTATAATTTCCTCTTTTTGAGTGTTCTTTTAAGAAATGTAAGTAACAGAAATTTATTCTTTCAACACAGTGTTTTTCAAAAAGTGATTTTGTGTCAACTACAAAGAAAATCAAAATAAATTGTGGTAAAGGAGACACATGCTTAGATTTCATTTCTAATATTTATTTATTACTTTCAAGGCTTTTGTTAAACCACTAAAATATCGTCATTTATACTGTGGTGGCCAAAAGAGGGAAACCTCACTACTGAGGTAAATTTATTGCTTAAATTCAGAGTAATCTGTGAGAAGGAACCAGCTCTTTGGGGTACTTGAAAAGAAGTATTTTACTTTCTTTGTTGTTAGCTACTTTTCTAGCCTTTTGTCTGAAAAGTATTAACATCCCTTATATGCAGGTAACTGTGTCACTGAATCTTTATAAATACGGATCCAATAAGACATTTCTAAGCAGGTATCCAAGATTTGTGCTGTTGAAATGTATGAGATAAATATGTATATGGCTTACAGATGGGCTCTAAAGACAGAATCCCTGAGAAACAGATTTGGGATATTATATGAGGTACCAGTATTATATAGACTGAGTCAATTCTCCAACTAGACTGAATTAATTCTCCAGCCTATGTCTCATTTTCCATGTTATTGCATTTTAATGTTTTATGTAGTCCAGCACGTATGGGGAAGATCACCTTCCCTTCTACACATTGCCTGTCAAAGGATCGTGACCCATTTCCTTTCCCTTCCCTGGTCTCTATGTGCTGTGGGAGAGGGTGTGTGTCTCTCTGCAGCAGTAGAGAGGTGGGAGTCTCTTTAACAGATTTTGTCTGGCCAAATGTTGGTGTCTTCTCTGAAGTCAGTCATCCTATATATTCCTATATAGCCAGGAGAGAGGAACAGAAAACTCAGCCCATCTCACTTAGGGTGTGATGAATTCCTTCTGGGCATTGCTTGTTTCTCTGCGTGGACTCAGAAGTCTGGGCAGAGATGCCCATTTTGCATGCTTGAATTAGTTGAGGTGTACACTACCTTAACAAGGTAGTGGGCTAATTTCCAGTCATAGTTTCTCATCATTTCTACACAACACCCTAAGTGACACTGGCAAGGGTGGGATTGGCTATGTGGTTTTGAATAGTAGTTAGAAAAACAAGGCAAAGTCCTTGAATCTTGCACTTAACTTCTTTTTCATTGCTGTTGTACCTCTGTTGGCTTACCTAAAGGAGATCCAGCTGGGTGGTGTGGTCTTGGGCACTGTGCTAATAAAAACTTGCAGGGTTTGTATCCCTTTTCCCTAACAATAGGTTGCATTTCCCCCCATGTTATTTGATGTCTTTCTTCCACTTTGCAGTTTATCTTTGTAGAAATTTCAAACTGCTGTTGTGAGACCTGTTTGCCTTGCAGGCTGAAGAGTGGTAGTAGGCAAGTACAGTTTTATGAGAGATGTCTGTATGATACACTGGTATACCCTGGGTCATTTCAACCACCAGTTTTGGGTATATGATCAGGAGGAGTCTAATACATAACTTTTTGAGCACCTCTGACATGTTAATAAATGTTATCCAAGCAAATCCTGTCTGGGATAGTGATTATCCTTGCTTTACAGATAAATAATTGAAACACCAAATGGTTTGCCTGAGGTCACACAGGAAATTTGTGTCAGAGCCGGGCACTGAACCCATGTCTCCCAAGTCTTACTATTGCAACAGGAAGAGCATCCTACTGTTTTTCCTCCCCCTCTCCCACTGAGTTTTTATTGACTGCAAAGGGAACTAAAATCATGGAGCTTTTCATCTTTTCACAGACCAAATACACTTAAACAAACAAACAAACCAACCCTAAAAGCAGCAGCTTGGAATGAACTTTGGAAAATGGGTTAGAACAGCTGTTTTTCAAGAGCATTTTTGTAAAAATAGTCATTAAATATTTCTAGCTTTTGCTTATTTTGAACTTCCCAGAATCTAGACTGCAGTAAAGGTGACAGTATCCTTTCAGGCAGTGCAGGTGTTTCTGTAATTATCCCTTCATACCTATAATCCAGTCATTCTAGGTGTCAGCATTGCCGGACAGAATAGCTGTCACTACTACAAAGGATTAGGAATTGTCATTTATCTGTAACTGAAAGTGTTAATACAGCATTTGGGATTTGATAACATCATAGTTTGGGGGTTTTTAAAGCTAATAATTCTTTTGCCTCTTCTGTGATATACAGCACAGCAGTGAAATTTATGGGTGAAAATGCATAATAAAAGTACTAGAGTTTGTGTCTCAAATGCACATATAACACAAAAGATAGTGCCAGGATATTGCTAATTCCTTCATATTGTGTTGACTGATCTAGTCTTTCAGGCACAAAAAATAATAAGAGGAAGAGTCTCACATATGGCCCACTGGAACGGTCTGTATCTCTGGGAGGTGTTAATAGGAATTATTATCTTGCTGCTCTTAGAGGAAATGACAGCCCTCATGCTTCCTCTGTTCCCATTGCTCTAAGCTTTTGGCTTTATTGCAGAAACTGCTTTAAGATTTTCTTCCAGAGAAATTCAGGTCACAGAGATATTTTGACATTTGGAGTTCTGCCTTAGAGATGTTCAGATGCTCTTCAAGGGGTCTTGGGAGTTTCTACAGCACTTCCCCCAACAAAACCCCTAATATATAAAGGAAACAAGTCAACAGTAAAAGCCAGAAGTAAAAGAAAATGGATAATTGAAAGAAAACTAGAAAAAAACCCAAGTGAACTTGCTTCCTAGTGGAAATTTTAAACCAAAAGAAAATGGTAGAAATTCTACAAGTCATTTTAACTAGGGAATTTCACCATTGACATTGATTTTACGTGGTTGGTAACCAGATTTTGCTGTGGTAAATGATATTTTGAAAGCAGATAAGGCAAATTAGTATTTGTTTCTTTTTATGTATTTTTGTATTTGCTTTCTTACAGAGGTTACAAGCCAGGTTAAAAACATAATAAATACCTCAGCTTGTTCCTAAGTGTTGTGATAGGCACACTATAGGTGTTGACACAGAAGAGCTTCACCAAAGAGAGTACAGTAGAGTTAATATTAACAGAAATGTATATTCTCCACTCTTCAAGCCATTGATTATCTATTCTTCCACAAAGGAAAACAGTACTCATTATACTTCTGTGTGTTTTGGTTTTCGACTGAAAGATTAGTGATTTCCTTTGGGTATCCAGTTAATTTGGAGGGCAAGGGAAGCGCTACTTGACTTGCCAGCCAAGGAGCTGCTTTCCAGGGCATCCAAAAAGATTTTCTCAATGGGAGTTCCTACCAAATTAACCAGGGTATTTCCTGAAGCTGTTCATAAATTAGCAATGTGTCCGGGATTACTCTGATGCTGGCTTTATGGAACTGGATCCGATTGCTGCCTTCCTATTTATTTTATTTCCAGTGAAGGTAAACACAATTATGAGGAGCGAGGGACCAAGAGTTGGAGAACCAAGTTTGTCTGTTTGAACTGGAAGCCAACTGCAGTGCAAGCAGATGATCCTCACACCCCCTCTGGAGGGACCAAGCTCTGCAGGGCTGCCAAGTTGTTTAGACTCCCGTCAGACAATTGTCACCAGAATCAAAGATGCTCAGTGTTAACCCAGAGCAAGTGCCGTGTACGCTTGTGGGTTTTTGGAAGGAGCTATTGCTTTTTCTATTGTATGCGCAATGCAGGCCAGCAAGCATTGATTTTATTTTATTTCTTAAGAGCCTGTTTAGGTGAATCAATACTGAGGATATAAAGAACTGTATTGTTATCATTACTGAGATAAGAATTGTTAGAAAGCAATGCATGCATTGCAGGACAGCCTCTTCAAAGAGTTTGCAGCCTAGGCAATGAAATAAAGAGGAATTTGGAGGAAAAGAGGGAGAAGGAAAGAAATACTGTCCTCAATTTTCTGATGAGAAACTCCCTCCCTGCATGTAACTTTTGATATTTGTGTGTAGTAATTACTATTTTAGTAATTGCTAGTAATAGAATATTTTTAAATGACTGTGTTCTCTTACTCCAGTAATCAATGGAGAGAGAGACAGGCATAGAAAAAACTCTGGAGAAGCACTTGTCGGTCACCCCCCTGACAATACAAAAGCCATCTAGTCTCCCTGAGTTTCCCGAGATGTCTAAGCTTAGACTTTAAGAATTATCTCCAGAGAGCAAAAAATGGGTTAAACCTCAGTCTTTTGAACCATTAACCTTGAGGGTGCCAGTCAGATCAAGCCCCTGGTTCCTGGTCTGGCGTTCCCATCACTTTTTGGTTGGGGAGCAAAATAAAAAGTCCTTCTGTTGGAAGGACAAAGAGAAGTCCTCCAGTTGTCCCATTATGCTTGGCATATTCACTTCACTCCTTTCTTCTGTCTGAGTGGGTGAGATGTGAATTGTGCCTTTACGGAAGCTGGTTATCAGTAAGATTTAAAAAATAAAGAAAAGCTGAATTGGAAATGAACTAACAGCATGATGGAGTTGAAGAGAATTCCTTTTCCTAATTGCCTTTTAAGTTAATGGTTGCCTGAGCATGGGGCTGTAGAAAAGCTTGTCGTGTTCAGTGAGGAAAGTTGTTGAAATAAACATTATTCTCTTCTTGTGAACATTGAAACAGAAAAAGTAAAATGGAGTCAGTCTCAGAGCCACAAGTCTTTCCTGACTGATGACAGGTTACATTTTTAAGGCCAGTTTTGTGTAGCACTCATGTCATTTTTCTTCCTGGCATTTGCACAGTGGTGTCTGTAAGGAGCAGGAAGACGTTAAGGGGAAGAGTTAAAGCTTATTGTATCATTCCCTGAAAGGTCCCAGGCTGCTTGAGGATTTTCTTGACTTGTATAATGAAAAAGAAATCTTTGCAATTTAAAAACCTTAAATGTAATTTCTGCTTGTTATTTGTAGGTTGCTATCTCCAGTATAAGAATAAGACTCTGTTGCACTCCTGATATTTAAAACCATAAGCAAAGGAGGACTGTCGGAGCTCTCTAAAGTGCTGGCAGTGCGTGAGTGCTCCTTGAAGCCTATGTTGAGATTGTGAAGCTCACTATTGCACGCTCCATGTACAGAGGCAAACCTGTGTATCGTTATCGTTATGTAGGAAACCCCTTGTTTGTTGGCAGCCAGTTTAAAATTGTTTAGTTTCTCTCTTGTGGAGTTTCATGTCTTGGCTCTGAAAATATATATATACAGTCCCAGCATGTGAAAATATAAATATTTGCTGTTAGTACTTGATGTAGGAATTCTTTTTTCCAGCAGCAGTTTATGCTGCTGCTGGTTGCCACCATTGGTACAAGGTTTGTATAGGAACATTTTGGACATACAGCAAGATTTGTTTTAGCCCTTTGTGTTAGTCATCCCCCCTGTAGTCTCTTCATTTCAGTGATTGCTATACACATGCTCACATACTCATACTTTGGCACCATATTTAAAGGCATAACTAGATTTCTGGAGGAAATTACTCATTCCAGGGAGTGTATTGTACAGAAACTTGCTGACCTTCCTGCCTCCTTTGCTTTGATTGCTTCTTTAAATGACTGTTCCAAAACATTTTGCCTAGGCAGTTGGAGTTGTTTCCCCCAACCCCCGGTCTAGAGCATCTCTGTGATAGGAATGGAATCTGGCTTTGCCTGGGAGCCCTGTCAGAAGCAGGAGAAACTGATGCATCCACCCTGTCCCAGGATAACTGTGAGGGGAGGCAGGAGCATACACCGTAGTCCATCATGGCACAGTTGCTGCTAGGCATGGGAAACAGCACCCCAACGCTCAGAAACGTCCTCCTAATGTCAGCATGATAAACTGAAGCTCTTTCAGTGAAGAGGAACTTAGCTCTCATTTAAGATTTTGTTGTTACACAGGAAAGGGTGCCTGGCCATAAAATTAAGTTCTTTCCTGAGTTAGGACCTTAAAATAAATCCAAACAAGAAAAAAAATCATGACATGTTTTCTTTACAGGAACCATCTGAATCACTGTACAAAAGCTGTGCCTTGGTCAGAGTTCACTGCGTTTCCAGTGCTTGAAAATAATCTTCTCATGCATTGATGGATGTTGCCTTCAGGCTACAGCAAAACTATTTAACATGGCAGAAAGTTTTCTGTGAGTTCCGAGTTTGGATTTTTAGATAGAACCAGATTTGGACAAATTTTGTGACATTTTCAATTTGTTTCGTCTAAATCTTGTAATAATAAGACTCCTGTAGTATCCATATAAGCAGTGAATTTTTTCTGAAAATGCTAGATAAAAAGAATGTTCATGGAAGGCACATTTTGCATGTACAAAGATAAGTCTGTCTTTCAAAAAACACTGGTACTATAAAGATCAGGGTCATTGAAACATAGACAAAAATGTGCTGTGATCTACGTATTGAATCAAGCATAGCAACAGTTAATGTGTTAACTTGTGACCTGCTCACAATTAGATTCTAAACTAAAGAAGTGAAATTTGTCAAATTGCTCAGTTATTGAATTTTTCCAACATTCTGTTCCCCCAAACCTCGTGACCTGTCAGTATAATGTGACAGTCTGATTAATATTTTGGGTAAACTGAAAGTGTTGCTTCTTTATGAACTGCCCATAGTGCCTATTTTCCTGGCTGAATATTTTTTGAAATATTTTGAAAGAGATATTTTGAAATATTTTGAAAGAGGTATTTTGAAAGTTTTGAAAGAGATGACTAATTTGCCTTTTCACAAAAGTGAATTTCAGATAAGGAAAGAAATCTTGTGAAGTGAATCAGTTATATACATTAGCTCTTACCAGATTTATGAAGGAAGCTGGAGGTTTGGTAAATACCACACTAATAAGGAGTTTTGCTGAGGTATGGAAAAAAAATATACAGTAAACTTCTTGTAATCTTTCCAAGCAGAAAATACCCTTGTGAAGGAACTACTGAATGAGAAAAGGAGAGTGTCTACAAAATTTTATTTTATTCTAATATTTTATTTTATTTTTATTTCTGTTTGAAGGAGTACAATAATTGCATCCTTTCACCACTTTCCCATTGGTGAAGCTGTTCCTGCCAAAAAACAATGAAGAAGGAAATTTGGGAAAGAGCTGATTGATTAATTTTTTTTAACATACATGCCTCCTTTAAATGCTGATTTACAAGCTATCCTTTTTCTTTTATAAATAACATCCAAGATGTGTGGTTTGGTATCTGCGTAGATAAACTCTATCTCTCATTTGATGGAAGAAGCTTTTACCCCCCTACTCCTGTATCCGAGTGGAAATAAGCACCTTTTTTTGGTCTTCCCTGACTTTGAAAGTACATCATTCCAGTTTTGTCCAAGGTATTATATAATATCAAAAGTATCAGTAAATCATTCTTTGGGGGAATGAGAACTCTGAGAATGTCCTGGAAACAAAGGACATCTTCTATCTAACTTAAAATACCTCACCATCACCCCACCCCCCAGGAGAGTTTTTTAATGAGGATGACTCATTTAATCTTTGTGTCTAAAACAGATCGGAGGTTCTACCTTCTCTGTGCGGCTTCTAGAGCTTAGAATTTAGAGATGATCTTAGATACCTTTCCTGTGCATTCTAATATCTGCCTTAGTGAAACACCCCACCTGAGTTGTTTGAGCCCTACAGGGAATGTATTTATCTGCGCAGTCTTTAGAGCTTTTCATCCTAACATCAGCACAGGCCATGAGGAAAGTCCGACACTTAGGCAAAGAAAAACTGTGGGTTTATTCATGGCTTATGCACCATAGAGAAGGCTGTAGAAGGGAATGTGCCGGAGACAAGTAGAACCTAACTGAAGGACCACTGAACTCCAAGTGGTATCAGGGGCTTTTTAAACACAGATGTACGTTGAGATTCATTTGCCACCTGTGTGGCACATGTGTTGATGAACCACTTCACAGTTCATCATAGGGAGAGAAAATGTACCTGTTGGTAATTCTCTCTTGGATTTCAGTGGCTAAAGGCTGATATATAAGGAGCATGTGAATTTTAGAGGTAATCTGGTTTCCATGTAAGGTGGTGTTCATTCATTCTTCTTCTGTGGACCTCACAGTTAAATCATAGGAGTGATCAGTCTTTCTTCTCAGTCTGTACTTGTGGTGGTACCCTCTGTCTAGTAAAGAAGCCATTGTCTTGTAAGTCAGGTACTTCAAATCAGAATATCTTTGCTCTTCTTGCTAAGCTGGGGAGACAGCAGTGGTTCTTCAGAGACGGGTTTCTGTACTGCTAAGTACAGTAAGCAATCAGGTTAGTGCAGATTTATGCCAAACATGCATCTGGTGTTCTTTTGTCTGGAGGAGCAGGAGACAGAGCTAAGGTGAGATGCTCCTGTATCCTCCTCTAATGCTTTAGCATCTCCACTTTGCTATTTAAATCTTGTCTCTCATGGCCACGTAAGTTTTCCTATTGGATCTGTGGAGTACTGCACTTTTTTAAACAGCATTGCTATTTTTTAAATCTTTCAAGGGTTGTGTAAAATGGGTTAATTTAAAAAATTCTTTTCTGTTGTTTCAGCGGCTCTTAAATTAATTGCCAGAATCAACAAAAATGCTCTAATTCAAACATGTTTCATTATCTGTGAATATTAAACATTTTTGGCATATGGAGCAAGTACTCAGATAACATATTTACATAACTTATTTGTCTACTGTTGAAAGTCTGACCTTGTCTGGAATTTCTTGTGAGTACCCTTTTTTTCTCATTGCGTGTGGCATGTTAGATTAACCATGCCTATCAATTAATCTCTGTTCACCTTCTAAAGGGTGAATCAATATCTTTGAATCAGGATGTATGTATACATTTTTTCCCTGGTATTAGGATGAATGTGCTATGGTTAGTAACAAAGACAAACAAAAGTGGATCTGTTATTTATTATCCAGTTTGCAAACTTGAACCACTGATTAGGCATGCGTACATAAATAAAACAAAAAAAAAAAACCTAGTAAGAAAGGAGAAATATGTAAAAACTATCTGGCAGCAATTTCAAGAAGTCTACGGCCAAACTGTCCTTTGGAGCCAGCATACCCCAGGACTGATGAGAAAGGCATCCATTTTGGAGCTGAACAATGTTAACAATTTTGTGAAGCAACTGACCTGCGTTCAGACCTTGAGTGTGTTTCCTGCAGCTAAAATTGCCATTCCAAATATCCTGTGTCTCGTGATGTTTTTCCTGAGCTTGCCCCCACACTTCTTCCATGATCAGACGTGGGTTTGGTTCCATCACATGCACTCATGGCTGGATCCCACCTTCACGCTTACTTTGTGTCAGCTTAATTCTGCTGGCTTCCAGGCTCTCACTAATAACTGGTGGTGATTTAGCTCAAGAGAGAAATCAGGCTTACTGGAAGAGCCTGGAAACTTTAAGTTTTAATAATACCATAATGAATTCTTTTGCATTAGTGGGAGTCTAGTGTTGTCTATAAGGTTGTCTGTCTTCTATAAGCTGAAGATACACGTTTGCTTGCCAGTTTATCTTGTAAAATGCCAATCGTTAAATATGGGATTAGACCTTGGCTTCTTATATGCAGCAGGGAGATTGTATTTAATGCTTCATTGGAAGCAACAGCTAGTTTCCTCTTGGTTTTCAGTCTCATTCTTCAAAGACACTCCTATCACATGCACATACTTAACTTCATGCCAACTGCTAATTTTGACTTCCCTGTGTTTGGTCCTCAGATGACCTTCCCAGCCCCCTGTTTAGAAATTGTATTTCATTTCCTTCTCCCAGGTTTACATCTTGTGCAGGATACGGGGCTCTGAAAAAAGGGAGAGTCTTGCCTTTGATGCATGTTAAGCAGGTTGAGGTTATGTCTAGAAGGGGCCACTGGCTTTCAGTGCATCTCAGGCAGTATGGCCTGAGACTTTAAAGTGTTCACTAACAAACCCCAACAATTTCTTAAGGCTTCAAAGGCTTGCTAGAAATTGTCATGTTCTGAGAGTAGCTACGCATGAGCAGAAATGATGTCATGAGCACTCTGAAGGTGGGGGACACAGCTGATAGTAAAAAGGGGATGTGCTGAGGCAGCAGGTGTATTATTTTTCCTAGAAACTTCAAACCCCCTAAACCCATGGCTGACCTGGGTTAGAAATGATAGAAGTGTTTCATTGGCAGCCCTGAGTTATCCTCTGTGTTCCTAGGGGGGAACACATGGGGATTGTCACCCTTGCACTGGTACCATCTTATTGGCGCGCAAAGCTCAGCCTAAGTATCCTCATAAATCCCTACGTTTGTAGGGAAAGTCAGAGAGGATGATCCGTGTGTACATGATAAATCCAACATGTTATTCCCACACAGCTCTATTAAATACTCTGCAGGTTTTTAGGATGCAATGTGTGTGGAGTGTACATGACACGTTTTACATACAGCTGTTTCACTCTGAAATATCCTCCTGCCACTTTGTCTTAAGGGTGATGTAATCTGATATAGTTAAAAATCAGTGCTACTTTATGGGCCTGCTCCTGCTCCGTAAGGCTTTTCAAATATTCACAGTCCACTAAAGAAGTCCTGTGGGAATTTCTTCCTTGTTGCAGATACAGCATTTTTAAAGCATGAAGTAATGCACATGCTTCCTCCAGTGGTTACGTCTTGTCTCTGAGAAGCTTAGTGGGTTTTGCTGATGACAAAAAGTTGTCAGAGTAACTCATTGTATAGACTGTCCTATTTAAATGTTGTCTCTCAAGCATGTTTATGGGCTCTTTAAGGGGGCAACAACTTCCAGTAAATTAGGAAAGCTAGAGACTAACTTGTCTCTGAATGTGTGGCCATTTTCTAGTACGGTAGCGGTATAAGGTACATTCTGCCTTTCTGCATGATGGTACATTAGTAATAATGTTAGCCATTATAGAGTTATGGTAACATTTAAAGGCCTATTATGCAAGGTGCCATTTACACTCTGTGTAGTACAAATGTTCCAGCTTAAATCTCTTTGTCTTTATGCATGTTGCATGTACGTGCACATGTGTTGAATACAATAGGTGAACACACACAATATGTTCATAACTGAGTAGTGATTTTCAGACTCTTGGATTTTAGATATCCAGCTAAAACTCTGTAAAAGATGGTAATTTTTAAAAGTCTCACGTGTCCAGCTTCTGGAAGCAGGCCTGATTAGGTATCTAAGTGAGGCACCAGACAATAACGTCTCATTCTTGATAATCTTAAATAGCTCTTTTGGCCTCCACTGATGTTCAGGCATGCAGGTGAGATCTGAACGCAGGCTGTACTGGCTTTAGTCACTGTGATATTCCACCTTTGAACTTAGATAAAAAATAAAAAAAAATAATACATATGTTGCAGTGATGATAGGTGTTTTGCAGCCTGTGAGAAGGTGTTCCTAGAGGATGGGAACAACCCTACACATGGACAGCCTGGTAAAAAGAAACCATTATCAGTAAAAACTTGCGTGGGTTTGCCTCATGTGAAAGTTGAAGACATTACTCAAGCTGGTCAAAACATGCTTCATTCTCATTAGAACAATGGCAAATCGTAATAAATATATCAAGTTATAAATTCTTCGTGGAAGAGTTTTTCAAAAATATTTGAGTTTCCATCAGAAAACCAGCCCCCTGCATGTTTTTCAGTTTAGAATTGAAAATCTGAAAAAGTAATTTCTTTGCAAAAATATAATAATTTTTTTAATTGGAAAGGTTTTGCAGGAGCTGAAGGCTAGGATCGGTAGTTGGTAGTATGTTGCTCTGTGTTATAAAAATTTTAAGCTGTAACCCTGAAAAAACTCATTATATATGTGGTAAACTAGACTGTATTGTGAAAGCATAGACTTTATAGAGAAGAATAAAACAAAGAAAATAATTTAAGGCCTTTGAAATTATTTTTATGCCATTTCTTCTGCAACATAAAGCTGTTCAATGAAACCTGCTAGGTCAGATTAAAAAAAAATATATATATACACACACATATAGATAGATATATATATATATCACTTCTATTTATGGAGGAATTTTGTATGGTCAAGACTGATTGTAGCTTTTTTGTTCCAGATGGGTTTGCTTATGTAAAAATGTAACCATTTTAGTACATAACAAACAATATGAATTCCAGGATTCCTGCTTATAGGAGTTAATGTAATATCCATACTCATGGGTGAAAAAATTGAAAACTTGTTCTTATCAAGCATGTATAATGTGTATTTCATGCACCTTCAAAGTCATCACCCCTTGCAGATGTTCTGTGGGGCTTAAGACCAAAAGTGGTGGGTGTCA
>VXBO01012260.1:226892-268000 GCA_013400135.1 Rhinoptilus africanus | reverse complement strand
TGGGAGGCTGCAGGGCTACTCCTGCTTGGTACCTCACTCGGGACAGGGTTTTTTTTTCCCAAGCTGCAGACTTCACGTAGGATTTACAAGAGCTTCCCTTCCATCCCTGTTCCCACTGCCCTAGTTTTGTTATTTATTTGTCTTGGGAGTTGGACGTTGATTTTTCTCTGTGGCTTCTGTATAGTCCTTGTACTGAGTACAAAGGCAACGCACATCTCTTTCCACATCCTCTGCACTGCTCTGAAAACCCCCTTCTGCTATTTCTGTGAAATGTTAGCTCCTAGGTCCTGGGAAGATCACTTTGGGGATGGTCCTCTTCTGTTTATAGAAAAGAGAGACCACATGGAAATTTCCAAAAAGCTCTAGTATGTCACGTACCCTGAAACTCCAAGACTTTGTCGAAGAGCCTGGCTACCTCCTCCGTAACAAAGACTTGCACAGTTCTTGCATCTATGTATCGTAAACGTTTGCTCACACCCTTAAGCTTTGCCAGAAATTTTCTTCTTGTGTACTAGGTTATGAGGTTGGTCACAAGGAGAAAAGCAGGTGGCTGGAGTAGCACCACGTTTGAACAAGGAGAGGCTCACACATGAGGCCAAATCCTGGTTTGCATTTCAGAGATGCAGTTCAGTCTCAGTATAATGCAGGCAGGAGCTTTGTGCTAAGATTTTCTTTAGCAGGTTGATTTCCTAGAGTTGAGCTTTTCATTGAAAACAGGGTTTCATGAAAAGTTACCATAGTTTTGTCTGATTCATTGACTGAACCTTCCCTTTATGTGTGTAAAAATTAAGGAAAATAAGAGGTGGTGTGGAATACAAGTGTCTGACAGTCACCCTAACAAAAAAAAAACCAAACAAAAAACCCCAAACAAAGAAAAAAAAACCCTTTGGAAAGGCTGGGTTCCCATCTACCTCAGCATGATCCACCCATTTCAAAGTTTTTTGTTACTTTTTACCTAGTTCTGTGCCTCTGCTCTTTCTAAGAGTGCTAAAAGAAATAGCGCTTCTCAGCTGCCTTGCATCCTTTCCTGCCTACTGGCTTTCAGCGTATGTTGATTCATCACAGATACACAGATGAATACAAATTTCTGCCTGATTGAATTCCCTCAAATTCTGCAGGCCAAGTACCAGTGCCTGCCTTCTTCTAGGAAGTGGTGTCTGCCTTTGGCTACTTAAACAGGCAGTAGGTGACCCGCTGGCCTGTTCTGGAGCAGTGCAGGTGACAGGAGGTGCTCAGTCCTTGCACGTGTCCCTCCTAACATGGGCCAAGACACTGAATTTAATAGCTGCCTGGTGTAGGATTGCTGCATAGTTGGCAGAGAGGAAAGGGTATTTCCAAATTCAGACTTTGTCCTCTGGAAGTGCCTTTCTCTGTTTCAGCTAAAGTGTTTTAAAAAGGATGAGATGTAGCCAAGTTCAGTTTAAGAGAAGATAATCGTTTAGAGAAGAAAGGAACAGATTTATGTTGCTTCATGCCAGATAATTCCTTTTAGACTTGTGAGATATTTCTGCTTTGGTTTGTTCTTATGTTGTATTTGTACAGGATGTAAAGCAGGACTATTTAGAAAGTATGCCAAAAGCTGGGATAGTGCAGAAGCTCATACTGTCCTTTCTGTATCTCTTGCGTGAATCTAATGACATCTGTCCAAGTGTCTGGTAATTCAAACTTTCAGGAAGAAAGAGCGAGTACTGAACAGATCCTGACTCTTTGCTGTTCTTGATTTAACATCAACCTTCTGGTTGATCTGGATCTAATTCCCCATGTGAAAGTTCAAAGAAAGTAAATGTCAGTGTGCTTTGAGAATCTCTTACCTACAGTCAATAATGAAAACTCATTCCAGGTGATCTGGACAAATAGAGAACATCATAGTCTTAATTTTCAGTTGATCCCAGGGAGACTCTAAACTGCGGGTAGCTACCTGTGCCTGTATCTGTTGGGAATGTAAGGACAGATTATGTAAAGATAGGTTATGAATATGTACTTCAAAGAACAGCTTATGAAGAGTTTGTGGGCCAGTGAAGCAGAAAACATGTATCTTACCAGAAGACACAGACATCACTTGTCTGGGAAGTAGCATTTCAGGTCTATCTAGACCTTTGAGGTTTGTTTAATTTTTGGCTATCTGAGCTGTAAACTGTTTAATGCAAAATTGGACTCAGACCATGCAGTAATTTTGTATCTATAGTGACTTTTTTTTCTGTCTTTCAAGGATTTGTGATTTGAATAAGGTACAAGTTTTCATCCTCTCAGAACAGAGGATGTGGGGAAGTCAACAGCAGGGTGTGTAAAAACGTTGCTCGCTGGTTTGTAGGAAAATCTTCCCGTCTCTCACTCTTACACGTTTTAAGGATGGTGGCAGGAGGAATTTGCTGATACTTTGTTGTCATAGTTTGTATTAACTTCTAATAGATTTTATTCAGTGAATATTCATAAACTGCAAAACGTGAGAAGGGTTTTCTTGACTGAAGATCATTTTATCAAAGCTTGGTATGTTTCGCTTGCTTCAAGCATCTACTTTTCTGGACAAGTGAATAAGCTAATGATACAAAATGTTTAATTTGGTACTATTTGTGCCAAAGGTAAAAGAACAGATTTGGTGTCCAGGCTTGAAAAAACACACAAAGATTTCATTTATCTCATTAGTTCTGATAGAAGCTGTGAAACAGTCAAGTTGTCCAAAGCATCAAATAATAGAGTTACAAAAAAAAGTAATACGCAGGCTAGCACAGTTGACATAAATGCTACGTGGTGATTTATATCTTTTGCTGAGATTTTTCTTCTCTATCTCCAGACACATAGAACACAGACACCTGCATGTGAGCTAGGTTAGATACATTCATATCCTATACAGTCAAGAGAGACAAGCATTTCCAGAGCATGGTTGTCTGGCTTACTTTAGATATTTTCTTTAGGTTTATTTGACTCTCAAAGTGCTTATTTGTCTCTTGTCTATTAATGGGAGTCCACACATCCAGCTCAGATGTGTGTGTGTTTTATGGACAGGCTAATCCTACCTTCTTGTGTCATTTAGTTTAATTCAGAATAATAATTGTGATTTATTAATTGTGCTTGCAGGTTGGTCAGGACAAAGGAAGCTGTTCTTTTCACAGAAACCCCAGCCCATGTGTTGTTCCTCAAGAGAATGAAAATATTTTCCACACAATATTTGCTTTTTTCACAAAGTCTGGCAGAAAAGTATTGGTAAGAAAGCCCATTTATGGCAAACTTGAACATACAGTTTATCTTGCAAAAGATTTTGCATGGCTTAGCATGAAGAATCCAAGCAGATAGTTCATTATAGAGCAACTGTTTGGTGCATATATACTAATACTGAGGTACTGTGGGGATATTTAGTGATTTTAATAATCTGATTTTTCGATGGAAATAGGAAGTTTCAGGAAGTATAGTAGGGAGGGAGTTACCTGATGCAGCAGGGCACACTTGGTGCCTAGAGCCCTCAGTCCGGTGTTTTGTCAAAGGCATGTGGGGCAGTGGGCCCTGTGCTGAGCTCGGCGCCCACCCCATGCAGAGGGCTTGATGGGCATTGGGGGCCCTGCTCCTCCTGGCCCCAGGCACTCACCTGCCTCTCTGTAGAGAGATGAATTTTACTTGGCTTGCTTTCATGCAGCTCTCTTTGTCTAGCTGTCTTCAGATCTTGAAAGTTGCTGCTGTTTTCAATGCAGGAGTGCAGTTCACTATGTAACTTAGTCAGCTGGGGTGTTTGCTGTCACACAATTTGGCACTGATTTTTTTCCTCCTTTGCCTAACAGCTTTTTCCATGTTTCCTGTAGGACTGTGAAAGACCAGGCAGGTCCTGCTTAATTATACGCTGCAACTTAAGCTCATTAGCAAAAGCAGAGTCCTGTGATATAAGTGTCTACACGCTGCTGAATACTGAGATACTGAAGAAGGTATGTGCTTCCTTTGTAGTTTGTCTTAAATACCAATTTAATTATGCTTATATGCATCAAAGGACTCAAGAGTTGCATTCCTTCTGCTCTTTATTAGTGTGTTATAAAAAATCATGGCGTCAGAGAAAACAGATCTATTTATTAACAGCATGCATGGAGGTGTTAATCCTAGTTCTTACCCATTAGCCATTAAGGCAGAAATAAATTAAGTTCAGAAATTTATACATTAAGGAACAACAAATGAGGCCCCTAATTGTATGCATGGTGTTAAAACTAGAGACTTCAGAAAGCTGAATTGATTTTCCAAAAGTTTTCATTCTGAAAAATGAAAAGTAGAGTAAGTGCATGTAAACTGTGACCAGCTATCTTTCGTTCCCTCCCTATAAACAGAGACATGGCAGTTTTTTGTGATTTTTTTTACTTCAAATGATTATTATTCAAAGAAGATACATCACTACCGTATTAATGCTGAGCTTGGCATTTGTGACAAGAAACAAATCGTTGCAAGTTAATGCCTGTCTTCTCTGAAGCCACTGCATGAGACAGCAAATCTTTTCAATTTCTTGTGATTTACTGTGTCTGGCCCTGTTTTCCTATACTTACAAAAACGCAGACCGTGTGTAATTGTGGCAAGATGCTGTAAGATTATGAAGGTATAAAATAATCAGAGGAGAAGGCTGATAACATAAGCCTACCAAAGTTAACTTCTCTTTGATAGCTGCTAGATTAAAAGCATTGGAGAGAGCCCTTATTAGAAAGTAGTTCCTAAAGCCATTGATAGCCCTGAGCTTTTCCAGCTGAAACCAACCAGTCTGCTAATGTTTGTTCGTATTTGAAAGCAGAAAACACAGGCAAGGCCAGAAGTTTCGGTTATTTGTTACATGCTACTAGAAATGTTGAAATATATAAGCAAGTAACTGACTGCACACGAGACGTGCTCTGGGAAGTTCAGTCCTGGAAACAGCCATGTTTCATCCTGTCTGCTGGGTCCTTTCCAAGGTGATGATTAGCAACACTCGTTTAAAAGATATACTGGGCTTACACATCTTTGGGTCAGTATCACCAGTACATGCCATTTGCCACTTAACACCTACCATCCCCAAGGTGGACGGCATATAAACGACTAACCCATGAGCTGAAATGGCAGCTTATTGGAATATACCTGTTAAAATGCACTGTGTAAAATACAGGTTTAATAAGGGGAGGTGTGCGTTGAATATTTAATTAAATCAAATAATTAAGAAGTTTTCACCTCGGGTTATACTTGAGTTTATCCCAGGTTTTGTATATCTTTTTTCTGTTCACTTGAAAAACAAACAGGAACTTTTCTTTGATGGTTAATATTGAGCGTGCCTGTGTCGATTGGCAGTGTTTGGTCTTCTGCGGTCAATGTGGGAAACTTAAGAGGCCAAATACAAATGATGTGTTTAAAGTCCAACATACCTGATTTTCTTTTAATCTGGGATAATGGGCTCAGTTTTGCCTGTCTGTTATCTGCATAAGGTGTATTTTTTCAAAGCAGGGTTTTAACCAGGATAGGACTAAAGTTTCAACCCAGCCTCCACTAAGCATTGTCTAGATGTGTTTATTACACTGGCAAATGCTTAATATTTTTGGTTGGGGGGGGGAGGTTGATGCTGGTTTTCTTGCTGTGGTTGGTTTTTATTTTTTGCACCCCCAAATCCAATTCTTCCTCTTCTTACTTCTCAGGACAGTTCATCAGTTATCCAATTCGTCACAAGGGCAAGGGTGCGGGTGGACCCAGACCTCAGAGTTGTGGAGGTGCCAAATGGGAGCCCAGAAGAAAAACCAGTAAGTAAATAAACCTGCAGAGAAAGGTTTCCTGATCCCAGTGTGGTAGAGATCATCGAGAGCTCTGTGCAAACTGGAATTTGTGGCTGGGCTTGGGCTTGGGCTGGGCTAGCCTGTGAGAGTGGCCAGACTTTGTCTGGCTAGACTAGCAGTGCTGTGAAGTGTACTTCTGTGGTTTTTGCTCTCTGTGATAACCATGCCATCACAGTGAATGATGTTATATGGAGCAGGAGGATCTGTGTTATACTAGCCAAAATTCTAGTACCCTTGAGGTATTTCTGCCGAAATTAGGTTTAGCTTCCTGTTCTAGGGTTAACGTCTGCTTTAATCTAATTCAGATTTTCCTTGAAAACCCAGCAAAGTCTTCTCAGATGTGCCATTATGAAATATTTAGAAGCGTTAATGATATTTTGGGAGCTGTGAAAATGGGCAAGGGGATCTAAACTTTCAGAATTTAATTTAACTATTCCCTTGTGCTGAGCTGGTGCAACTCATGTATGACCTGATACTGCTTTTTGTGTTGATCTGCATGAGGCTGTATTGAAAACTGAAGGGGAAATATCAAAGTTCAAGGTGAATTCATTGTGTAGTTTTGTCTGTAAGTAAAACTGTACAGGACCACTTTTACAGTCTACTGGAGAAGGAGAAGGTGATGCCTTTGGTTTCCTACTGCCAAGTTGCCTAATGCTTACAAATGAAAATTGAACAGGAGACTACATCCAAATTCAGCTTTCTTTTTGCCTGGCGAAATCTTAAAGTTTCATTTTTTATTTCTCTCTACCTCTGATTCTCACATGAATCTGGATTACTTTCAATTTCTCCTCTTGCTCTGTATTTTTGGAACATTATCTAGATCCCATCTCTCAGTTATCCTTTTATCACTGGTGACTGTCATCACCACCAGCCCATGCAACTGTTCTCTCATTTGCTCCATTTCAGTGAGTACTATTGAGATTTGTGTGTGAAAGCATTGAGTTCAACACACTTCTGGAAAGCTCTGATGTCCCATATTAAAGCACTTATCTCAGAGACACTGGATTTAAAACCCTACAGGCAAAGGAAGAATTGAACCTGTATCTACTTACTACCTTCAGTCTGAAAGTAGAGACACCACTACAGTGATCTTCTCCAGCATCGTGTCTGCAACGCTAGACTTAACTTCCTGTTTTATTAGACCTGTCAGAAAAAGAAATTATTTTATATGACAGAACTCCATTTTTTTCTTTTGTTTTATTTTCTTTGTCAGGTTTCTGGACCATGCTAAAGAGCATTAAAAAATAGGCTTGGCAGCTGAAATGAAAAGCATAGGTAGCCTTCCCTGAGAATGTGCCTTAGAAGTGATCTGCAGCCCTGATTGTTAATACATTGCTTGATCTCTCTTTAGCTTGCACAGAGCAAATCTTGCAATTTTGTGGCAAAATTTCAGTAATGGCTGAAGTAACACCTGACTGTGATACCTGTGCCCCAAATGAAATGGAAGAAGCCAGAATCTCTCTGCCAAGTATTTTGATCTGTAAAGAGTTTTAGAATCTCTCAGAACGATAGGCACAATGTGATATGTGTGGGATTACTATTATTTAATGTTCAAAATTTAGATATTTACACATTTTATCTAGGAATGCGAGTTCTGCTGTATTCCATTGTTATCTAATGCTTGGAGAAAAAAAAAAGAAAACAAACAAACAAAAACAAAACCCCCCAAACATTGTCCTTTTCTGGTTCCTGGAAAGCCTTTCATCAAGCCTTGAGTTGCAATGATTATAAGGTGCACTCTGTGTGCCAGGGAGCTATATTAATCATCAAACAAGAGCTTGCTCCTAGTTCCTGGGAAGCCCTAGCTGAAAAGCAGCATGCTTGACATGTTGTAGCCATGTAACATCAATTTGTAATTTCAAGTCCTCTCTAATGTGAGTGCCATTTGCTCTCTCCTTTATGCTATTTCCATATGTCTGTTGGCTTCACCACTGCTATATGTTTTGCATAGGGTCATGTTCAGGGAAAAATTTAAGACATGTGGTTTGGCTCAAGGTATTCATTTCCCCCCCCCCTCCTTTTCTTGTGGAATGCAGAAGGGAATAGTACTCATTGCAAGCCACAACTATTCAGCTGGAAGTAGAGACAGGAGAGATAAAATGTCTTTGTTCATACTCCTCCCTTCCTTTTTAGAGCTCATCCTGTATTCTTTTCATTGACCATGAACTGCTGTACCGTATCCGTTTGGATAGCAGCTCCTTCTGAACAGTTGTGCATGGACTTCCGTTGAGTCTGTTTATCAAAGTGTTCCCTAACAATGAAAAACATTTTCTTAGACACTATCGTGGTGAATTTGAAAAGGCCTTTTTGCTTACTATGGCTAAATATAGACTCACTAGCCCATTTAAATGGTTCTTTATAACCAGGTGCCCTTACTTCACTGGGCACTTTTACAACATAATGGACAATATCAGAGTGTGCAAACTACTTGTGAAGAAGACAAAAGGAAAAGGAAGACTAGTATTTGTGATGACAGTGTAAGAAGTACCAGTGGTGGCATGGCCACTCGTATAAATATCAACTTTGTCAGAAACTGTAGTAGATTTGTAAGGCAGATGCAAAAGCTTATGTAAACATTGGTAAGTTGGGTAGCAGACTGCCTTTGACATTAACCCATTTTTTTAAAAGGTGCATTTATGCAATTTTCAGAGATCATTTCTCTGGATTTGGGTCTGGTTTTATGTGACTTGGAATGATATATTTTCTGTCTTATGTTACAATAGGCTGTTTGAACTCTTACATTGAACAAATCACATGAAGAAGGTGAGCAGAGTTTGGATTTGGCTCTGTGATAACAGTTGTACTAACATGAGTATATATTGGCTGAAACCGATGGTGTGGTATTTTCAGGAGGCATGGTTTCATTTCTGGAGCATATAGGTTTCAGTGAAGGTTTGGCTCCCTTCTTCTCTGCAAGTGAGGCAAAACCAACAATAAGCTCCATAAGACCTCGGTGGTCGAATACCAGATCCAAGGATTTGCATCCTTTGCTCTCCGCTCGTGGGTGGGAGGAGGAGCACTCTTATGGAGAAAAAGGACTTCCTTCCCTCTGTGAGTTCCAGTGTGGAGGGAAGAATAGGATGGATTTCACTATGTCAAAACCAGGTGAATGCATCTGAGTCTCCATGTCTTGAAAGTGAGGGAAGGCAAAGCTGAATAGATGAAAGGGGCACCCCAGATAAAATGCACACAGCTCCTGCAACAAAGTGCCCTGTAAAGCTGAAGGCTGCTCTACAGCTATCTGGTGCTATCAGCTCAGCACAGGTACGTTTCATCAAGCCTTTGAACCTTTCTCTCCTCTTGGGTAGAGTTCACTATTCTCTTATTTTCAGCCAAGTCACCCCAAGTGTAATTCATCACAAGGAAGTGGTTGCCCTACGTGGATTTTTAAATTTTTTTTTTTTTTTTTTCCCTTCAGGATTTATAGAATGGTTTGGGTGTGAAGGGGCCTTAAAGATCATCTTGTTCCATCCCCCCCTGCCATGGGCAAGGACCCCTCCCACTAGATCAGGCTGCTCAAAGCCCCATCCAGCCTGGCCTTGAACACTTCCAGGGATGGAGCATCCACAGCTTCTCTGGGCAACCTGTTCCAGTGCCTCACCACACTCACAGTGAAAGTTTCATCCTAATGTCTCATCTAAATCCACCCTCTTTCAGTTTAAAACTATTACCCCTCATCCCATTGTTACAATCTCTGATAAAGGTGTGTTTACAGTCTGATAAAGGTATGTTTACACTCTGATTTAGGTGTGTTTATGTTTGCAGTGATAAACAAATATATTTTGGGGAAAACAACAACAGAAAGGAAAACTTTTAAAAAATGAAGTTTATGGTTGTGAAGACCTACCAGGTGTTTTTGAGAGGTCTTCATATGCATATGTATATGGAGAAAGATTGACCTGCATATTCACCTGTCTAAGCTTTATCTGTCTGCCTGTGGTGCAGAGGACTCCTGACTTTGGGCTGTTCTCCATATCCCTGTTGGAAGGAGCAGCCTGTGTTACTAGACAGTTCTCATGATGTCCCAGCCTTTTTTTTAGTGCACTGGGAATACCTCTTCCACTCAGCAACCCATCACCCCTCCCCCCTTGCCTTTTAGAAACACTTAGCATTTTTAAGGCGCCTGCTCTCTCCAGCTTACCTTGGAGATGGGCACATCCTAGCCTGGCTGGAGCCAGATGCGTGCTTCCTCCAGCAATTTTGCAGCCCCCTTTCCAGTGGGTTATTTGCTGCCTTGCTGTTTTCACCGTGTTTCGGTTTTAATTTTCATTGTTTTACCTTTCCGTCTGTTACTGTAACAATTGCTTTATAGATTTTTTTTGTCTTTACAGTGCAGTCTATCAGGTAGGAACACACACTTAGGTAAAAGAACAGAACAATATACAATAGCAATAAAATTACAGTTAATTTCCCAGGGATAGAGACAAGCAGCTAGCAGGATAACTCAGGTTTGTATTTTTTCAAGAACTTCCAAGGTTATTCTTAGTATATGTAAATAAGTAAATATAGAAAAAAGGATGCATATTCACATATCTACAGGTGTATAGGAGAATGGTGTCTTCAAGTCCCCCCAGGTATAGTGGCACTCGAATGGGCAAGTCATCCAGCAAATCAGTGCGGTTTGAAACACCAGAAATATTCTGGTTTATAATACAGAAATAATTCTATTTTTTTTTATAAACCTGTGTCTTCCATGGTGCTGTGGTTCATGATACAAGCGTGTAAAATTCATGTAGTGCACACAATCAAGAAGAAATGAGAATTTTGCAATTATGTGTTTCCAGATTTTGCTGAAGTATATTTCTTGTCTTTCTGAGTCTCAGTGCAGCAGCTTGTGCCTATTCTGCAAAGGGCTTCAGCACAGTATGAACTTCTATGTATTTGCGAAATTCCTACTCAGTTAACTTCTTAACTTCTTGCCTACACGCTTTAGTGAAACAGGGTGTTTTAAAAACACAAAAAAATGTATAAAATTCTGATTATTTTAAATTTGTTCACTAAGACTATCAGAATATAGTGAGTGTTTGGAACTGGTAGATGCCCTTGTCCATGCAGGTTCAACATTTCAGAAATCAGTGGTAGGGTGCCGATCTCTATTATTTTGCAGAAGGGCAGTTACATTGTGTAAAACCTGATTGGCGTGAGCTATGTACAGCTAAACAGTGAGCTACACTGCCTCCCAGACTTACCCGCTTTCAGATCCCGCAAGTACAGTGTGAAACGCAGGAGATAAATGTGGATCTAAAACTCTCAAGACAACTGTGTTTTTCACAGCCTTTCCCTGGCCTTTTGTCAGACTCTGAAAAAAAGTGTGTAATCTGCTCCATATTTTATGAGCGTTGTATGTGCTTTCTCTGAGTCAGACGGCTGCTGCCCCCCACTGCCCTCTCTGGGATGCTTTCCCATCCCCACCCCCTTTATCTTCTGCATCAGTCACTCTTCTCATTCCTATCTTCTCTATCTGTCGGGACTGTGGGGAGTGTGCTGGGCTGCGGACTGCCTTGTGCTCCCCTACGAGTTGGGTGCCCAGTAGCGGCTGTGCTGCTGGGGCGGACAGGATGAGGAGTTGAAGGTTTGCTCAAGATTGGCCTTCAGGGACTGGGTGATGGCCAGTGGGTCAAGCGACAGGCGGCAGCTGCCACACTTCTCTTTTGTAACGTCACCCTCTGCCTCCAGCCTTCCCACCAGGATGACTTGCTTCCCTGGCCTCCCACTACTTACTGTACTGGCTTCTTGTTGACTCTACCAAAGTGTGATGTACACTGACTGTCTGCTCAGTCTGATTCGGCTGGGGATTGCCTTGGGTTTTTTGTTGTTGGTTGCTTCTTCACCAGAACTCATTGCAGTGGCTTTGTGTTAATGCAGGCAGATTTTGAGGGCTTGAGCCGGACAAGAACATTAACATGTGCAACATCCCTGCTCCTCTCCAAACTACAAAGCCATGAACAGGGGGGTTTTATGGTTGTATGTTTGACAGTATGCTTGTAGGTATGAACAGGGAAGGTTTAGACTGGATATGAGGAAAAATTTTTACACTGAAAGGGTTATTAAGCATTGGAACAGGCTGCCCAGGGAAGTGGTTGAGTCACCATCCCTGGAGGTATTTAAAAGACGGGAAGGCATAGTGCTTAGAGATGTGGTTTAATGATGGTTTTTGTCGGAGTTAGGTTGATGGTTGGACTAGATGATCTGAAAGGTCCCTTCCAACCTAGGCAAGTCTACAATTCTCTGTTGATTCCAGACTGACAGAAAAAAACGGATAGATAAGAAGCTGTTCTCGCTCTCAACCCTTATAGGTCAAGCTACGACTGCAGAAGTTACAGCCAAGCTATTCTAGCCAGTGTGCTTCAAACCTGAAATGTGGGGCTCTTGCTGTAGAGATGATGTATGATTTGATCTATGCAGCTATTCCTGGCTCTGTCTTTTGGCAGCATGAAGGACATGCATATCTATTGTGCTGGAGGTTGTGTTATGTTAACATTTACTCTGAGTAGGAGAGAGAAGGCACCATCTCATTTTGTGTCCAGGGGCTGCTTGAAAAGGTCTCTTCACTAAAGTTGGCAATACTTAAAATGTTAGGAGTTTTTTTCTTTTACAGTCAGAAAGGAAAATAACATTAGTGCCTTATCATCTAAGAAATAGTAATCTGACTTGTGTCCGCAAGATGTATGCTAACCATAGCCTCCATGAGAAATGGACTGCCACATCAGATCATCTTTCCAAGCTGGCTCAGAAATACAAGGAAGGCACAAGATTTGTCTTTGATCTCTCTGTCTGGTATTTCCCGTACACTAGTCTTGGCTATGAGGGAAACTCTGCTGCTTAGGAAATTTTCTCTGTTCAGCAAGATGTCTTAAAAAGTCTGACAAAGGCTTTGTGCTAATGTCTGAAATGCTAAAATTGCTCTTTTTGGGGGGTGAAGAACTGGTCTATGTTTGAGAGCTATTTTGAGCATTGTGATACTAGTTACAGGAATATGTTTGGATAATGCTATCTATGTGTAGCTTTGTTCCTGTCCACTTGTTATGTTTTCCTGTCTTGTCATCAAATACCTGATAATATCTCATCAATAGGAAAAAAAAAGTGCATGTAAATCATCTGTGTTCAAATTCCTCCTCCAGAAAAGCTGTGGTCTTAATCAGCATTAGCCTGTGAAACTGAGATGAAGGATCTTTGAGTAGTTCTTTATAGGAACACAGTGAAAATATAGCTCTACTCACCTGCTTTCTGTCATCTATGCCTGTAATATGTGTGGGTGTTTGCTGAGGATGCATATGGTTATCGAAACAGAGAAGTGTTTGTTAGTGGGATCCTGGGAGTCTGTCCTGTCCCATTTCCCACTCGAAGCAGGGCTGTTGCCCATACTGGCTCAGTATCCCCACGGCTTTGTCTGAGTCTTGGAAACCTGTGAGGATGGAGAACCCAGAGCCTCTTTGGCAACTTTCCAGTGCTGCCATGTCCTCCCTGTTGCAGCCTTTTACCTGAATGCCCACCTTCAACATCCATGTGGGTTGTATGCTATTGTGTTCCCTTTGCTGTCTCACAAATGACACTGTTCGAACAGTGTCATCAGTCAGTAGAGATACTTCACTGGTCTTCCATGGGCGTCTTAAAGATGTGTATTTTGGGGTTGCGTAATTGTATCTGACTCTTAACTCCCGGATTTTCACCCACTTTTAACTACTGATTTTTTTTGGTTTGTTGCAAAGTTTGGTTTAACAATTTACATCTATGAAAGGGTTTTGACATTTTTCAGTGAAGATGATGAAAGGGGTTTGTGAAGGAGGGAGGAAAACTCACTACTTTGCCTTCCAAAACAAACCAAAACAAAGCCAGACAAAGTAAACGTATTACCTTTAAAAAAATCCCTGCTGCCTCTCTGCATTTGCTGGATATTAAATTGCAAAATTTAACATAGAAATAGCCCTCACTGAGGAGAACTGTTTTTGAGTTTTCCACTGAGGAACTGTTTTTGATTGAAATAAGAGACTGGAAATTCTCAATGTGTATGAGCGGTATAATTTGCTCCCATTTTCTTCTTAAGGCAGACAGTTAAGGAAAGCTCTTTGTAAGATGTATTTCCCTGCCATACGTGCTATACAAAAAGAGAGAAGAGAACAGCAGGGGACTGCTCTCTGTGTTCTCAGAAGAACCCATGACTGCATGCGCCCTTCCCTCTTTCACACAATGTGTCTTGTGAAGCACAGCAGGGACAATTTGTATTCAATAGGGATATATGTGAGTTGTCCCATATTTTGTGAAAAAAAGTTAACGAGCTAAGCGCACACGAGTGTTTCATGTGAAGCGTTGGGGTGTTTGGCAGGGCTGGGAGCATGATGAGTAAGACAAACTGCATGAGATGTCATGGCAATCCCTACCGATCCAAGGGATGGTGGTTTTGTGCACCTTTGGTGGCCCAGCACCAGAACCAGCTCAGTGTCTGGGGTGGAGTGGGAACTTGGCAGGGTAAGAATTATTTCTGAGTGGAAGTTGATATCCTTTGGATCCAACACATGGCTACTCAAATTCCACTTGAAAGCTTTAAATCCCTTGCGAAAAATAGATGGAAAGCACGAAATTAAGGACTCATTCCATATTTGTTTGACAGATGAAATATGATCAGTGAGGCCACCATGCAATGTGTTTAATAAGATGAGTACAAGAGAAAACAATACAACTTCCAATCATAAAAAGATCTTTTTCTAATTGCTTTGTAGGTGGTCTTTGAGGCTTTGCACAATCTGGAGCCTCGTGGGTATGTTGTCGGATGGATCATTGCCATCAGTTTGCTGGTGGGAATTCTCATCTTCCTGTTGCTGGCTGTGCTCCTATGGAAGGTAAGCTAACAGATGCAACATAAACACCAAGGCTAGGAAAAAAAAGCTTAAATTTATCCTTGCATTTAACATTTGCTTTAGGAAATAGATAATTGGCTGGTCCACTACAGAAGCCATCGACCAGCAAAAATATTTTCATATCCAGGCTTTTTTGAGGGACAGAGAGACACTCACGATGTAGAGAAGAAGTGGAAAAGTGTGTATTTTTTTTTAGGATCTGGTTATTAAAATTTGAAAACTCTGATTTCAGGACAAAGGAGGATCCCTCTTAGAAACCTGCTGTTATCTCACATTTAGGTACTTGGTACATCTCTATGGTTTTCTGATGACTGAGGCTCACTGATTTCAACAGGGTTTCCTGAAAATCAGGTCAGCTTTGCTTGACCAGCTAAAAGGTTGGGTGCATGCCTAGCAAAAAGCAGTCAGTAGCTACTGTTTTGAAGAGGTAAATGCCTGTGGGAGAGGAGTATCCGGCAATAAATTCTTCAGATCCCTCAAAGATAGAGTTCCAGGTGAGTAAAGTGCCTTACCAGAGCAAGAAGCACCAGGACCTGTTAAAAGCCAGCCTTCATGCCATCTCTGATAAGATACAATTCTTGTACCCAGGCCCCGTTACATGGTGAAACTGGGATGATGCTGACACTTAGCAGCAGCTGTCTGGTGTGGTAAATATGAAGGGTAAGGGGAGCTTCAAGTGTTTTCATTCCTCAGTTCCCTGTTACCAATCCATAAATTTAAAAGGCCACGGTCAAGGTCAGAGACTGTCTTTGAGAGAAGTAAATCTCAAATGCACACATGGGAACAAGTCCAACCTTATTTTGCTTCCCGTGGCGGAGGTCCAGCAGCCCGATTCGCACTGTTTAGCAGCATGTGCGCTGCAGGCTCTGCTCGCCGGCTGTGCTGGGACTGGAGGTCGCGGCCCCGATGTGCTGCGAAAGGACATATCGCTGCAGGTCCCAAGGCTGTAAAATAGATTTACGAACTTGGGCCAAAAACTGGCCATGCAGTTCTTATAGATTATACAGATGTGTGTAGCTGTGTTCATCTACTTTATAGATTATATAAATTTTATATGGGTTATAGATTTAAAGTATTTTTATAGTCATTTTTAAAGATTTTTTTTAAGCATATACTGACCAGGTCAAAATTGACTGTGTTTTCCGTTTGGAAAACAATGTTTGACCACAGTTTAGCTTGTCTCGTAACTTCTGGTTTTTTGGCATGAGGGAAATGCTTTTGCTTTCTGTGGCAAAAAGAGTGAATAAAAAACCCCAACCTGTGCAATTAAGCTGGCAGAGTAACTATGAGAATGGAAAAATGTGAGACTGGAAGAAGCCCAGGGTTTATGTCCCAATAACACACAGATTTGAAATAGGAGTTAACTGCTAGTGATACTTGTATGACTGATTTCATATGGCTTGTTTCCTGAAGGTAAAAAGGCACTAAAGGAACTGTTTGAAAATGTGCAAGGTACAAGGAATAGCACCTTTCACTGCGAGTCTCCATGAGAACCTGACACAAGTTCAATTCTTGGTCTCTACTAGAATTATTACAGCCCTTTGCTTCCTGGCTTAATCTTGAGACTTAAGCTCCAAAATTTTATAGGGATCATTCAAGTACACATGAAGAAGCTGCCATCTCGGTGCATGAAAGCCTTGAGGGAAATTCTGAGCGACAGCAACAAATAATTCAAACTAACGCTAGGCTTATGTAGCCCTTTCTGCATGCGGATGTTGAAGTGCTGAGGCAAAGCAAGATGAGATGCCTTGCCCAGGGTCCCATGGCAGAGATGGCAGTAATAGCCAAGCTCTGTCAGCTGCATTCCAGTGCTTTATCCATGGAGTTGCATGGTTACTCAAGGAACCAATAACTTCAGTGTTAGTTTTAGAGAAAAGTGATTAAAAGTGTGTAGCTGCTAGTATCAGCCAGTATTTTCATTTAAGTCTTAGTTTGGAACATAAATATACAGAAGCAATACTTTGCACTCACTAGTTGCTATTTTTATGAAAGTTACTGGCAATATTAAAGTTGTCTGAGATAAAACTGACGTGGGAAAGTTGCAGTCCTACAGAGGAATCTTAATTGTCTGATTGTAAATATATGTTAGACAAAATTGGCCAAGTGTATCCTACAGTCATTCCTAAATTTTGTGTGTGAAAAGTGAAAAAAACCCTTATTTTAGAAGTGATTTAGTCTTTAACTGTGGAATGAAAGAACAGCTTTGAATTAGGTGGAGTTTTGGGCATCTTATAACCACTAGAACTAGAAATGAACCAAATTTTAGGACTAGAGTATAAACTAAATTATATTTTCATTAAGAAATTAATTACAGCTAGACTGTGGTCCTGAAAGGCAGCTGTTTACACAAAACAGAGCAGGAGCTGGAGGAAACTCAATATAAGGGAAGTGAGCACTGGCAGCAGTGCAGGGCTTGCTGGCAGCGACTGTGTCTCAGCCCGATGCAGAAGGTATGCTCTCACTGTGTGCGCAACTTGTGCACGACTTGCACTGTGAGTGGTGCAACACAACAGACAAATCCTTGGACACGCCGGTATTTTGTAGACGGAGCAAGCAGCTCCTTGAAGGCGTGGAAAGAGAATACATATAAGTATTTCACATTACACAGTGCTAGAGCTAATGGTGTTAGTAGAAGTGAGAACCCAGGGACATTGCAGCCCAAAATCCTATTTTGTATCAGAATAAGGTCACTGTGCATACAGTAAGACGGGGATGGTAATTATTTCATAGAATCATAGAATCGGTGAGGTTGGAAGGGACCTTGTAAGATCATCAAGTCCAANGAAAACTGAACACAGTTTTTTGTAGACCTAAAATTGCACAGGTTAGAGGATCCATGTCAATGGAAGTGATATTAAATGCCTGGTTGTTTCACTTTAAATAAAAGCTTATTTTTTTACATGCAAGACCACATCCAAGTTTATACATGCATAACAAACTTCCTAGCATGAGTTTGATCAGTTTTTGACTGGCTTTGCTTCTCTGTTTACTTTAGTATTTCACATAGACACCATGCTTCCTCTGGTTTCAGTGCATACAGATTCAGAGGGAAATGACCAGCTTTTCCTTGACTTCCATGAAATGCCCTGCAGATCAGCAAGAGTTGCTCCATTTTTTGCCTATTTGGTTGGATAGCCCAGTTTTATCCTGACAATTGTGGCTGTTTGTATCTTGTTCATCCACTCTGGATGCCTTTCTGCGGGCATCCATGGGGACGTGCTCCCACTGTTGGTGGTTCCTCTGCAGTGAAGCTCGCTCTCGCCACTTGCGCCTCGCCTGTGGTCAGCTGTGTTCAAGAGGAGCCAGGAGGGGCTCTCGTGTAATTGCCCACAGCAATACATTTTGCTTTTTACTGTGGAGATTGGCCTGTACCTCTTTGGTGGCCTCCAGATGTGTGTGGAGAGTGGAGCAGAGGAGGAGGTCGCTTTGCTTCAGGCCAACTACTGGCGTGCTAGGCAAGCCCACGGTTTCACAAGCACTGGCAACAATTCAGGAGGGAAAGGCAGTCACAGCTGGATTATTTTGGGGAGTGCTGTCCCAAAGACGCTTCCCTCAGGACTGCAGCCATGTGCGGGAACCAAGGTCCCCCTCAGCCATAGTGGATTTATGCGTGCGTAAACCAGGGGAAAATTGGCATGCACCATACAAATGAAAACCTGAAGCATGATATATTTTAACACAATAAATAATCTATTAATACTAGTAGTGCTTTACAATCCTGTGGATTGAAGTTTCTGTATTTGAACTGGCTTGAGTTATGGAGTGAATTATTCAATCCATATTATTTTAGATAAACTACACAGAAGGAAAAAAAAAAAAGGTTTATGCCCAGAGGATATTAAAGAGGGGATGTGTAAGCAAGTACCAGAGTGGCCATTTGGGCAGCTGGGTGATCCGTGGATCCAGTAGTGGAAGTGGTTTGCAAAACAAAGATTTTGTAACTGTTGCAGTAGCATTACTTTCTTTGTTTGTGGCATGTTTAACACAGGAGCTGGAGTTTTACCTAAACTTACTTATCTAGATATTAAGCGTCTTTCTGAACTGAGCCTGTCCATGTGGTATCCAAGCTCTGACGTGCCCGAAATGAAATTTTTAGCACTGTTTTATACCTCTTGGATTCTGGGGGAAAAAGAATTGGTCTCTGTGTTTCTCTTATTACATGTAATAGGATACTCTTCTGCTTCAAACCCTGGATTTTTGACAGGATTGCAGAGAGGAGAAGGACAAGCAGAATAGCACCCACATATGTTGTTTTTCATTAGCCAGAAGGTTCCTGCTCTTCAGTATGTGCTATACAGAATGTTTTTGCCTTTGTCTTAAAATGAGAGTTTGAAGACTTCTTTTTAGGTTTTAGGAAAAGTATAGTGAATATTCTTCTGTCTCCTGAGCTGAGTTAGTGCAGGCTTTGGACTGACTTTTTCCCGTAGGGAGCATGAATCCTACCAAGTGCTGGACTTGGAAAATCATCATTTCAGCCGAGGCTCTATGCATGGATGCAGCTTTTTGCTAGCATTGCTTTAAAGGACAAACTTTGAAATATAAAGCTTTGTTTGGGAAATATGAAACTCTTTAAAAAAAGCTGGACAAACCCAAGCCGGTTTTTCAAAGGTGCATTTGAGCTTCTTGCTTGGAGAAGCCTTATGACTTTTTTCTGCGACTGCACAAGTGTTATTGGGAAAAAAAATTATATTCCCTTACATGCAGTAGTTGCTGTTGCCTCACATATTGTTTCAACATTCAGAAAATATCTGAAGTGAACCAAGGCTAAAGCTAACTCGAAATTCACCTATGTAGCAAAAACTACTGTTTTCCCATTTTTGGAAGGAGACACTTTCCCTTACTTAAGGGCCTCAGACATTAAGTCTTTTTACAATGGGCCAAAACATACAGCTTACTACTTTCCAGCAGAGGGAAAAAAAAAAACCCAACAACCCAACAAAAAAACCAAGTGGTTGCTCTGTGTCCGGTGTTACAAGCCCAAAACCATTTTCTCTCGCTTTTATCTCCAACTAAGGTGGCAGAGGCTAACCACCATTTCCTGGCCAGTCCTTGTACCGACTCCCTTTCCTGGTGGCCAGGTTTTGGAGTGGTAGCTTTGCAATGAAATAAAACTGCTTTTTCTCTTCCCCTCACACTCCCCCTTCCTCAGAGGTACATAGGCATATACAGTTATGGCACAAAACCTCAGTATAGGGGAGAAGTCTGGCTTCTCTGTCTCTCTCTCTAATCTCTATATATCTATAATCTATTTTTATATATATAATCTTTCCAGGAAGAACACTTTTCAATTAAAAAAGTCTCCCAGGTGCATTTAACCCACCCATTATCACCTATGTAACTTCAGATGTTGTGTTTAGGGGTGGGGACAGAGAAACGTGTTGAAACTGAGGGGTATTTCATTTCAGAGTTCACGTGCTTCTTCCTTTCTGTACATATAATTCCAAGAAATAAACCATTGTTTACTATGGTCATGCTTTAAAATTAAGAATCATAATTGATGTTCAGATAAACACGGCAGTTGGCTCAACTTGCTGTAAGAGCACTTACTAGGGGCTAGTGATAGGAAGGGTGGGTTTCACAGATTGCAAAGATCTTCCCTGTGGAGATGTAGACGGATGCATCAGCTGCCTCAGAATTTTAAAGGGAAGTGTATACTGCTTGGTTTTCATTCCCTTTTTTTTTCTTTTTTTATTCTTCACTGTTTCTCCTCAGTTTAAAATCATATCATCGCTAGTTTCTTACACTTTCTTCCAAGTTTCTGCCTAACTTAGTCTTCTCATTTTTCAGCTTGCCTCACTTATAAAAATATGATCCCTACCTGCAGGAACTACATAGCCCATACCTGTCCTGTCTGTCCATCAAAACTGTGACTTCATTTGTGTTCTCTGAAATTCCTCTTTCTGTAGTCCTCAAATCATTGCATTCTGTAGAGTTTTTCTGATAAGCTTTTCATTTTGTTACTTTTGTTACCCATTTATCTAATTGCTTTAAGTAGGTTGTTACTTGCTATCTCATATATAGGTTTCTCAAGGATACTACTTTTTTTTGACACAGATTCTAGCCTCAGTAGGCCTAGAATTGGGCATTTTCAGTATTATCCTGTTATAATTAATAAAAATACAGTCAGGTGATAGTTAGCTTCTGTGATTCAAAACCAAACCCATAAATGGATGCATCTTCATTATGTATAGCAGCTAGAAAATCTTGAGGGAATGCGGCAGTGGAAATGCTTGGTTGTCTGTATAAATGTTGACGTTTTCACCAGGCAGAAGTTAGGTGGATCGTTTGAAGTCTGCTTATGTTCTTAAAGAGCAAACGAAACTGTGTCCTATTATGTTTCCTTTTCTTGGACCAAAGTGAGCATCACAAAATGCTTGTAGACCCTTGACTTCCCAAGACCAAAAGGGTTTGTAATCTGGCAACAGTGGCTCAAATTTTGTGTTTTCTACAGTAGATTATTTGAGTGATTTGCTCTTCTTTTTGAATTCTCACTAGATGTTAGAGGAAGATTGTGTTTGGACATCTTTTATTTGTTCTTACACAAGTGAATAGTTAATGCTGCTCTTGTAGCCAAAACCCTGCCTTCCCCAGTGAAGTCGCTGGCTGCCATGTAATATTTGGTCACCACCCTCAAGACCAAGGTTGACAAAACTTCAGTGGTGATGTGAGTCCAGTACTTGTGAAATGCCTTTGTTATCTTTCCGGATAAAATGAGCTATGTAAATGTACAGTAAAAATGTTGTGGCTGAGCATTCTCTCTGTTCTCCATGTCCTCCAAATGGGAGCTGTGCATGCCAGGGCACTTTGAGAACATCATCGACATTGTCGCTGTGTTGCTCTCATCCTGGTACCGTGCGAACAAATTGAATCCACTGGCAAGAGAGAGGTTGGGTTGTGGTTCAGAACATCTTTCTGAAAAGAAGAAAGTTAACCACTATTTTCAGGAGCCCAAACCAGAAAAAGAATATGTGCGTAGACTGAAAAATTGCAAATAAGTACCTACAGTTCCAAGGTTCCCCACTGCTGGAACACAACTTGTGTATTTATTGGAAGTCGATAGCATCCCTCAGACTCAAATGCCAAGAACAGAGAAAATGTGACTTGCATACTCTGAATTCTGTCTTTAAGCTTGGTGTCACAGTGGGAAATGCTGTGTTATGACTTACCAGCCGTAGCCATTTCCTCCTGGTTTGGCTAAGCCTATGAAAGTAATTTATTCTGATAATTATGAACATAGTACAACTTTCACTCAAATATTTTTGGCAGGCCAAATATATCAAAATACAATTGTAAAGCTACTTTTTATTGATTCCAGAAATAGTATTTAATGTTTACTCTCTGGTATTCAAACAAAGCCAGAAATATTTCAGTAGTTTTTCTTTTTTTCTTTGAAGAGGAAATGGAAATTATGGATTGACATATGTCTTAAATTAATTGCATTTACAGGAATGATATATCTAATTACTGTCCTATTCCCCGCTGAGATGTAAGAAATCAATATCTAGTAATTTGTCCAGACATATCTGCAGTAGACATGGTGTTCTTTATAATTTTTGAGACTGATAATCAGAGATGAACTTTGGATGATAGTTGTGTTCATTATATGGCTTTTTAAAGAATAAACTACTTAGTAAAATTTTGCAATAGGAGAAAATATTTAAACTATTTGGAAGTGTGTATAAGTTTTAATGTTGGCTAATTCGCTTTTTGATTACACTTATAAGTATGCTGGTAACATCTGTAGTGCAAGTTACTGTACACAGTTACCATCCTGCAAGAAGTTCAGGCTTTCATTAAGCTCGAGTTACCAGAACCCAGCACTGAAAGATCTTCAAAGTCCAGTCATTGAATTTTTCTTAATTCCTAAAGTACAGTAATACTAAGTCCTTAAAAAAATACATTATGTATGCACAAATGAATCAGATGCTAGGTGAATGAGTCTTGTCTGAGGCAAACTAGAATCTTAACCTATGTGGTAAAGATAGTCCCAGAACCACCAGCTTTACTCACCTCATTAGCAAGTAGATCCATTGAAGCCAACTGAACAACTCCTGGGAGAACAGCTACATGAGAAGTGGTCAGAGGTGGAAATTATTGATGACTGGGCTTCATATTTAGCATGAGGTGACACTCTAGCATCAGTGACAATAACAAGGCAAATCGTATTCAAAAAAACAAAGTACTAAATTAGATTGTCTGTATTGGTGTCCATCTCTCTGCGCAGTTATCTCTTTCGCAGACCTAAATGCCTCTTTTGCATGCATGCTGCTAGTCTGAATTTGTGTATCTACTCTTTGAGGTGCTTAGCCTTAGTAACTGTTTTTGAAAATCTGGCCTTTGAGGCAGACGTAAAGCATTTGGTTAAATTAATAGTTTAACAGGTTATTTAATGAGTGCTTGAGCTAAGTTTATGAACTGACTTGACAGTTCTTAGCAAAAAAAAAAAAAAAAAGGCAGCACTTAAAGTTTTTCTTATTAGTTCACCATTACAAAATAACTGCCTAATAAAACGTATGTTTAAAAACTATGCTTGTTCTACTACTACAGCACCTAAAATAAATTTCCTTCTGGAATCCTATGGAGGACTACAGATCTTCCTTCACCCTAGGTACCAACACTAATATATTAAGTCAGTTAGCCAGGCTATATGAAAATAACTTAAAAGTTGAGTGATATTCTGTGTGCATTGCTAATTCCTTTCTGCCATAGTGATGTCTATCTGTTGCAATACATTTGGATCAGATAGATACAGATGCTGAGTGTTAAATTCTTCATTGTAACTAAACAAAGCATTTGTAGAGGAGAACTTATCTTTGAGCAAGGTGCTGAACTTCTCTTTGCCTTAGTTCTCCAGCTGCATATAGCATTGTATATATACACAAAGTATATGTTGTATGTATATACACACACACCCACCAGCCACTTGTCATGTGATGATGTTTGAAGCATATGTATTTATTTTCTTGTATATGTTTCATTGAACAAATGAGGACCCACATTACAGGAAAGTTAAGGAATTTGCGTCTCAAAAACTCACTGGAAGACAGAATAATCAAAGCCAGATCACTGGAGTCCTCATGAGCTTACCTTATCCACACTATCATCCTTCCTCCTAAATATGCAGTTTCTCCTTTAACTACAGGCAGGGCACGTGGCCGCTTTACAAAGATGCCTTTTACTCACGGGGGGACCCAGCTGGTGGCAGTTTGCCAGTCCATACACAATATCTGTTCATGACCCCTCTGTACTGTGACAAGGGTCCTCTAATTGGGAGGAAGGAAATGGTGCATCCTCTTGAAGCTGGTGGCTTGCCAGAATTATCCAGTGCAAAGTATTTTTTCCTGCCTCCTTGGCAGTAAAGTAAGATGTAGTAAAGTGAGATTCACCTAAATACCAGCGATCAGTCTCTGCATGGGAAAACACTCCGTGCTTTGAGTCTCATCAGCACTGCTTTGCGGAGATTGGGGGTGTTGCTGCTCTGCTGACTGGGGCATCTTGCTTGGGGTGAGGTTCCTGGCCCTGCTTTGAACCGCGATTTGCTGCATATTTTTCTAGCTGTGGTACTGTTCATGGGATGGGAGAAGTGCCCAAGGGGCATGCACCCAAAAAAGGTGGGGAGAAGGGTAAGTTTATTCTTTCTGAAGAGCCACAAGGTGAATGGCTTGGGACCTCTGGCTAGATTAAAGAGATGTAGCAATAAAAGATTCATAATGTAAGTCTAGACTGTTCATCAAGTGTGGCTGGATAGTGGTTAGAGAAGATGAACAAACTGTATAATAAAGACAACTTGTGATTTAGACACCAAGGCCGAAGTATCTTGTCAAAGCCTTGTCCGATAGGAGATTTCTTCAGTCGTTCTTAAATTTCATTTTATTTCTTAGTTACACCTATGTCAGTACTTACTTCACTCTCTCTTCTTTTTACCTGTTGGTTTGTACTGTGGTCAGTAACCTCCATTAGTAGACATTTGTCAGCACAGCCATACTGCTAAAAATCAATACTTTTTATTTGCAACTTGGTACCTCAGTATGCCCTAGAGACACTTAATTAAAAAATTGTAGAAGTGGCAAAAGTCTCTGATACAGTTTTGGATTCTGTTTGAACATTGTTCACAAACCTCTATTCCTAGCTCAGTTATAGTCTCGAAGCACTTCTGTAAATCAAGACATAATGGCTTTTTTACAGTAGTGTGTAACTGTTCTTAACAATTTTTTCTTGTTTCTTAATGGGTGATATGAATGGGAAAAAGGTGTTTTAAAAAATACAAAACACAAGCATTCTTCTACAATCTCCACATTTCAAACTATTTCTCTTTTTATTTGACTGGGAGAATAAGCTTCCCTGGGCATGACCAAAATGCTTTAGACGTTTACCCAACAGTGAATATAACGAAGGCAGTGATATTGCTTGCCCTCTGATCAGCTTTGTTTTTTCCCAACTGTGGATTAAATTTTATTTTGTAGTATCGTCACTCTTCAAACATAATTGGCACCCTAGAGAGATAGCCACAGGACAGTACTGCGGGAAATGTTGGCTAGATGTTTATACTTTTGTAATTTAGAAAAATATAAAGTCCAGTAATTCAGTGATCAGCCTTTGAATGTGAAGAAAACAGCAGCAGAAAAAGAGAGAAAAATTTATTGTGTGATGTTATTTCAAAACTGTGAAATCACTTCAAAGTTTTCAGTTTGTGTGAGTGCTTGAAGAATGCAGTTTATGCGAATGTTGTTAGATATGTCTTATCTGTGATTTTTAAGGGATTTAAGCCTGGCATGACAGCTAAAGCAAGTTGTATGTGCCAGTGAAAGAGACTTTAAATACTCAAGACTGAATAGAGAACTTGACAGTGCTGTTGCATGGCAAGAAATAACTTCACAATAACAGGTGTAAATCCCCAGCCTACAAGTAACATGGATTTTCTGTTGCTTTATTGTTTGTTTTTGCCAAGAGCGTGCTTTCTGCTCAACATATACTGTAGATGGCAGTAAGGTTATGCTAGAAAAGGGTACACAGGCTGGAATAACGAAACTAAAGGAAGTGTGTAAAACCTATGGATGGTTTCAGCTTTTGAATCTAAGCCACCTCTTTGTAGCAGCTTTAATACATACTTGAAGCATCTCCAGAAAGGACTGGTTATTGTTTGTCACTTCTGGTAAAGATCAGGCCAGCTTTTTCTTTCCATTTTGTTTGGTTCTGCCTGAATTTGTTTGGATTTGTTTAAAAGCAAGCAGACATCTTTGCAGTTTATCAAGGCAGATGTGAAACATCACAGTTTGTGGATTCACAGACAGTTAAGATGCTCTCTCCTTTTCCTGATGTGGGGTGTGAATCCATTGTGAGTGGCACTGATAGCTCCAGGATTTTGGGACTATCCCTGTATTCCCATAGCCTTCAGTGGTCCCCTTGCTCCTCTGTGCTTGCACACAGAAGAAATTAATTAGGACATGGTGTCCTTGGCGTAGCAGTTACCCTCTGGTGAGGTCTGCCAGGGTTAAAAGTAAAGCATGGCACATGCTGAGCAGTGTCCCACTCCTGACACCTTTCCTTCAGCCACACTGACCCAAAAGGCCCATAATTTAAGAGGGTCTCCTCAGCCTTCCCAAATAATTTTCACACAACTCTGAAATGCTGGCTGTTGTTCACTTTTCTCGTTTCCTGCATTGTCTTTGGTAGCCAATGCCTCTTCTTCCATTGTAACCCTTCAGCTTTCCACGGTAGTCTCTCCTTTCCCCCTATAAATATGTTCTCCAGTTGCTTTTCGTCTCATGAGTGCCTTACCCTGTCAGAGGTTTAATGATCAAAATGTTGTCCTCAAGCCTTTTCTTGGATGTGGTGGTGTGAACTCACAGATTGCATGATGGGGTCATGTCTCTGGACTTGGGTATTCCTTTGGCTTATACATACATCTGTATGTGTAGACGCACACACCCACGCATGTTTGCATATATGGAAAGCAGAGTTTGGGAGAACTGAACAATATTAGAGATCCGTTGCCCATGAAACATGGGTTGGAGACCATTGGGCCACTATAAACAGCCATTCCACAAATGAGATCACAGGAATACTCCTGTTAAACCTGAGGATCTCTCCTTCTCTCCCTGCTTGAAGTCAAGGACTGAGTCCCAGCAGCACTGTACTCGCTGGGTTTTCTGGCTTCCCTTAAGTTCCCTTGCATTAGTCACATAAAAGAGATCTTCTGGTGTCACTTCTGCCCCAGTGACAGAAGAGCCAGTATATACTCAGCCCCATGTTGCATCAGTTCTCCTGCGTTAGTCCAAGCGTCCTCCTCCTTATTACCTCCTTACCTCCTCACTGTATATTAAATTCACTTGTTCTCTCCAGCTTGCCACAGGCACTTGTCAGCCCTCACCATATGGGTTAATATCACTGTCGTTTTTAATGAAATCAGTTTATTGTAAGTTTATTGTAAGGAGATGGTTGTGTGGTCTCTTGTGAGACAATGACTGTTTTGCTTTCTTCAAAGGCCATTAAAAAAACCCCGTTTCCAATGACGATGGGGACTCTGTCACGTTAAGTGGAAATATGTGATGTTAACACTAATGAACAGTCCTATAACAAAGCACATCCTTGCCTTCCAGGGGTGGGGAATATATCTGATCCCTGACCGCTATTTTTAAAAATGTTTTTTTTTTTTTTTTAAAAAAAAAAACCAACAAAAAAAACCCCACACCAAAACCCTTAAGGTCCAGAAAATCTTTTTGCTTGCACTTAATTTAAGTCCTCTACATAATATTATATTATCTACATAATTTACAGCAAGTAAACATATATGGCTTCTTAGTAGAATCACCTCTAGATGTAGGACTTCATACTTCATTAATATTTATTACAGTATTCAGATCACTTTTTTGCCCTACTGGAAAGTTACACAAAAGTTTTCTGTATCCAGTAACAAAATAGTAAAATACCAAAACTATCATAACCAACTTTTAAAGATAATTCCTGAAGCAGATGTTCACAGACAATTTTTATTAAAATAACAGTGGGAAGGAGTTTGCTTTTCTTTGTTTAGCCCTCAAGGAAATGAAAAAGGCTTTCTATAATTTTGATTATAACTTCAAGAGAGGATTTTATTGTACCAAGGATGTGGTTGCATGAAGGATGGAAACCTTAAGGGTTTAAAACCTTCTTTTTAAGAGCTACAAATTGAACTTCTCTTGTTAATCTTAGGAAACAAAGTCCTGTGGCAATATTCTTTTCTAATGTGCAGAGCACATAGGTCTGTTATAAAAACTGACAGTACAAAAATGGCACCCATTTCTTCAAAATATCTGCTCCCTGAGCGTATGTAAGGAGTATCTGCAGATTCCTGTGACAAAAATAAGTACCTATGATTAATCCTACTGGGGCAGAACAGTGGAGGAGTAGGAGGTTCTTAAACTTTTTTTTTTCATTATCAATAAAATAACTCACCCCCGTTTTAGACCATGAAAATCTAGGGAGACTTTTGCGATTGACTTCAAGTCTTCATAGAGCTGAAGTATGTTGGCATCAATGGTGAAATTTCACTGGTATTTTATGATGGTGGTATCTTGAGGTTGTCTTCTCAAAATACATCCTTTGCACTGATGTAGTTTGTAGGCACGAGTACAAACATTACTAGTAATGATATTTTTCTGCCAAAGAACAAACTTGATCTGACTTTTACAGCAAGTTTGAAGAATAGGGAACTAGAGAAAATTTTATTTAATTCTCTTTTTCTGAATCCTGTGTACGCTTTTCTGAAAGATGCTAGGAGGCGAGGGAGACGTGACCCTCCAAAATTCAACAGTGTCCCTTTTGTGAGGTGGGTTTTCAGAACAGAACCACCATTATCCATGCATTTGTGTGTTGATCAGCAGATAAAGCTTTGCTTTTATAGTAGATGGGAAAGAGACTTTGTCTGTAGTTTGTGCACAAGACTATGAACAGATGACTTTTAAGGTCTACTTCCAGTTATTCGTGGGAGCCTCCAGGAGGTGGTGGGACCTCTGTAAAATTGAGATCATAGGCATTTATGTGTATGTCTTCCTATTGTGTATTTATGAAGTGGTTGTGGATGTGCGTGTCATGTACATCTATGCACTAAGCAGGGTACACCTATCTCTAGATTAATAGTGTGCTGCAGGACTGTAGTCCACAGTTATCCAAAACCAAGGCCATGCTGAAGCTTCTGTGTCCTTTGTACAAAAGCTGAGAGGTGCAGGTAATGAGCGGTGAGAAGATGGTGAAGATGGTGTGTATCTGGTTTCATGTTGCCGTGAATTCAGGATGTAGTTGGGGGTTCTGGCAAGGACCCGGGCTTTGGGAAGCTTTACTGGAGAAGCACCCTTGGCAGTTTGAACAAGCTGCCTTTCAGACTCCTGTGAGTTGAAATATACTTGAAGAAAATTAAAGTTACTCAAGAAGTAAAATTAAAAAGCCCAACTTAACAGCAACTTAATAGTGACAAAACAGCCCAAAATATTCCTACATATAGCCAATTTGGGAATAAAGGATTGCAATAACTGGTTGATAAAGGAAGACTAAAGCATCATGTTTTACCCAGCAGGAGTAAGAAAACAGGTTTAGAGTGGTAGGAATTACATAAATGTTTAATTATTATGAACAAAATATTGATTCAATGGTCTCAATAGTGCACTACGAAGTTTGAGGAGTTGTTTTTGAATGCTTACCAAAGTCTGTTATTAAAATAATTTTTGTTTATTCGGAAGACTTAAAAAGCCAGGGATATGAGAGGGTTTTATCCAAACTGAAATGAAAACCACTTGCATTTCTGTAAGTACAAGGGTTTAGGAAACAAGGAGATATTCAAAAGTGATTATCATCCCTGCAGCATCTTGAAAGCTTGCGGAGGAGTTATTGTGGATGCTCAGTGTTTTGTAGGATAAGGCTTGTTTTTTGCCTTCTGAGATGCAGGTTACACAACTGGTAGCAGTGGGACAAGGGAAATCATTTAGCAAAGAGAAGAGTCCGTAGCTGTCAGTTTCTTCCAAAGCATCTTAATATAAATGATCCTTAAATAGAAAATTTGAGACCCAAACTTAGAGTGATGACTGTCAGGAAGAGGAGGACCTGTGGTTGCACAGCAGTGGGCTGACCCTTCTGGAGACAGGTATGCTAAAATGGCAGCAGAGCTCTTCAGAAGGGTGGTGGAGCACCTGCGATAGACAATAGACTGTGCTGGCTTTTCTGGAAGCGGGTTTCTTACGAAAAAGGCTGATAGTTGGAATTTGGATGCTGGGAGGTGGCCGTGCTGCGTCTCTGTTGTTCTGTGCAGTTGTGGATACTGAGAGCCCAGTTCATAAAACTCTGGCAGATTTACTCAGGACCCAAGTGCCAGCCTGGCTTTAGGTTCAGATCCAAGTTTTGCATTAGTCTTTATTTGCAACCAATAAACCTGTATCTGCCTCTTCTGGTCTGTGTTTATTAGAAATACTCTATTTGCATTTTTTTTTATATCACATGTCCTATAAGAGGACTCTTCCCCCAGAGTAATCAAACTATAAGGAGCAGAGTACTTGCGAAGGTTTGGGACGCAGTTTGATCTCATTTATATTGATGTAAGCAAGGAGCTATGATTCCAGACTGGCACTAGGAGAAAGAAATTGGATATCAACAGCTGTGCTGTTTTCTTTCTGCACACTGTTTTCTGACAAAGTAAGCTTCAATTCAGTGATACCGTTACTTACCACTCTCATTTCTTCTTGATTGCAGATGGGCTTCTTCCGCCGGAGGTACAAAGAAATTATCGAGGCTGAAAAGAGCAGAAAGGAGAATGAAGATAGTTGGGACTGGGTCCAGAAAAATCAGTGAACTGCCTGCGAAAACGAAAGCCCAGTCATGTGACACGCGCTTGCTAGCCTATAGGTCCTGCTCTCGTATCTTCCATATGTGGAAGAAGGAATCTTCTCCAGATTTTTCGGAGACCCCATTGATGCTGTGTCTTTATCACTCCAACAAGCTATGGAACATATCCTGAGGCAACCACTGCAGCCATGTCAGGTGACTGGAGCGATTTACACTTCATTTAAGAGCTGAACTTTGAACTTTGGTAACTAAGCTGCAGTGCAGAGCAATATTTATGAATCCAGCTATGTGGTATACCCTCAGGGGAAGACTGTTACCTAAAAATATTTTTTATAAATATAAGCTTTTTATATTGATTATGTCTTTATATTTGTATCAATGTTTTATAGTTTTTATTGAATAGCTATATAGTTCACTCAAGCACTGATATCTGGCTAAATCCTTGGAAATACATATATGTATATATAAATCCTATTGTACTTTTAAACTTCAATGCAAGAGAGAAAAGACAGATTTGCAGATAAAAGTAGATTAAATCCTCATATACTTAATTCACAAGGCTTGGTAATATTGTATATAGACCATTTAATGGCAATAAGCCAAAGTCTTTTCACTATCTCTTTTTTTGTGTTGAATGTGGCGTTTGATTTATAAACTAAAGAACCTAAAGTATTATACAAATGTGATGTTCTGTATCTGAGTCTGTCCTTTACTGGCCTGAATAGGAGAGGATGAAAACGCTTCCTCGGTGACATGTAGCAAAACTCGTAGCTTGCTTTGGCTCACTGAAGAAAGCATCACAATGTTTTCCTTTGGGAAGTTTTCTCTTGCAGTCTTTAGTACTTTGGTAATGGTCTAGGACTGTTCAATTGAGATACCAGAAGGATATAATATAACTGGGCCAACCACTATGGCATTGACAAATTCCTTGGAATTAAAAAAAAAAATAACCAAACAAAAGAAATGGAACCATATTAATATTAAAGGAGGGCAGTTTTTAAGCTAATTGTTAATGATTGTGATCTGTTGCTGTCAAAGCAAGTGATAAATTGCTACAAGCTATGAGCATATGCCTGCCTTGTGAGTTCTATACGTGAGTCATGAGTTTGTTTATATGATAATTTTAAGAGAGATAAGTAGATGCAAGTGTTAAAAAGTTTGGATCTTTGGATCTTGAGATTCCCTATCTGGATGTTCCAAATACTGAATGTCATCCTTCCTCAAGCATTAAGAAGGAAGTTTAGCCAAGGTGCAGACGTTACTGATTGCCGCTTTGTTCACTGGTAATTCCTTAGCAAATAATTTGTTGAATTAGGAGGAACTTAGTTGTAATTAATTTAAGTATGTTTCTTCAAAAAGCTCTTGGATTTATGAACAGGAACAGTGGAACTCTGTAAGACTTGGGTTTAGATTCTACTTGTACTTTGCACCTTGTGTAAATAAGACAGATGTCGTGTTAGTATGAAATCCATGTAAGGGAAAGAAGGGTCGAGCTCTGTGGTAGAAGGTGAAGGAGAAACAGGAATGAATGGTTGCAGTATGTCTCCTTCCATAAGGGTAAGGTAAAAGAACTGCTGGAAGTTTGGAAACTTGAATGCAGAGAACATGCAAGAAATCTGCTTGAGAACAGGTCTTATTCTTGCTCTTCCTTGCCAAATTCCTTATAGCTTCAAATTTTGAAAAAATAACCACGTCCATGATCCTGTTTGCTTTTTTCCCCCACTGGCATTAAGTGCCTGCTATTACTGCAGTACTGATCAATATTTATTAACTTAACTATCTGCGCCTATTACGCAGAAGAGGGTTTTTAAGTGAATTAAGTGCATTAATTCAATGTTTGACAAGAGAAGCTATTAGTCTATTCAGTTATCTTTCTTAAAACAATCACTGGTGATTTGACAGATTTCATGTAACAAACGATCATTTAAGCTAGAATCTGAAAATAACCTGCTGAGGTGAAATCCTGTTATAACCACTTGTAGTGAACTGCAGATTTGTCAGCAGAGTGCAAACCCAAAAACGCTGATGGCCTTTGACTGCACTGTTGTATTAGAGGCTATTGAATTCCTCCCAGCATGATATTTTTGACACCAGTTAGTTTGGCTAGTATTTAAACCTAATGTATGTATTTTTTCTGTTGTTGAAAAATACCTAAGACTGACAGATAGAAGTTGGACATAAGATTGATTCAGAACTATGAGCTGAATAAGAAAGTGCATAAAATACTTGCTGAAAAAAAAAGCCCATTTACTTAGCTGTAATAATTTTCAGCCTATGCTCTCTCTGAAACCGACCCCTCAAAAAAATTATTAAAAAGTAAATTTGCTGAAAAATTAATTCAGGGGACAAGTGAAACTGTTTGTAAATGTAAATGAATTTGAAAGTCTCCATCCAAAAAAAAAAAAAAGGAAGAATTCCCTTTGAAAAGTCGGAATCCCTCATTTCCATTTTTTAAACAAAAATTTACTTTAAAATCTGCCAAAATGGATTCATTACCATATTTTGAAAATAAAAATTAGTTATTCCTTTGAAATGTCTTTTTAAAGTATGTGAAGAAAAGAGTTTAAAAAGGTAAAATACCCTTTTAGCATTTCATATTGTGTTGGACAATTTTTTTTTTTTTGGCTCGAGGCAAAAATGTTTCTCGTATTTGGTTCAAGTAATAAAACAACTAAAAATAAATCCCATTTGATTGAGCCCACACTGGACTTTTTTGATCTCTGACTTGAATTGTCTGCTATTGATCCAGCACAAGTCATCACTCAGTGAAAATCTAGTTGTTCGCCAGATTAGTGACACATTCTCGAAATAATCCATAAATTCTTACTATCATCACTGTCAGGTACTCAGTAGTTCTGTTGTCACATGCTTTTGTTTCTATATGTATGCGCTTCATAATTTTTCTCTTTTTTTAGGGGGGAGGGTCAAATTCCATTGTGGCTCTTTCTTGATTCCAGTTAGGGTAGTCAGATTTGACAATGAAACACAACAGTACTTAATTTTAAAATCCTGTAGATGCACCTTTCCACTCCTTAAAAAGCAACCAAACAAACTAAAGAAAAAAATATCGCTAGTATCGGTTAGTTGCAATCAGTTTCTAACCCAAAAATCTTACGAAATCATAATATACTTCAAGAATGTGTATAAAATAGCTGTGCTATAGATCTGCTGTTTTTTTTTTTTAAATTAAGAAATTGTAATAAATGTAATCACGTCAAAATCTAGAGACGTAGTTTGGAAGTGGCTTTTAGGGCTCTGGAAGTTCCCATCTGTCAGCTGTTTGTTAGTTCCTTGGTGCCGTACCACTTGCGCAGCAGAGCTGGGGGGGAAATCATTCTACCCATTCTCTCCAGTTAATCCATTTCAGGACAAAGTCACCAATCGTCTTGAACAACTTCACTGAAAGGTTTGCTGAATTGGCATTGGGTTTTTTGGGGTCGGTTGGGGGTTTTTTTGTTGTTTTTTTTTTTTTTTTCAGCAGGCGCGCTTTGCACTGGCTCTAAGCTACGCAGGTGGAAGCTTAGAAGTGAGGCGGTAGGGTTTGCAGATGCATTATCTGGCACATGAGAGATCTTTTGTTTAAGTCCTGAAGCTTATGATGTGTACAGTGTCTTCTTAAGAATAGTACCTTTGAGGTTGCTTTTAGGGTAGGAAGAAAACAATCTCAGAACAACATGATCAGGAAGAAAAGGGGAAAAAAAATAAGGAAAAATTTGCTTGGTGTGGAGCCCATGCTGTTGCAACCCCATTTAATTTCCATCTTGAATTCAAGAAGATCACAGTCATTTCAGAGTTTTAGTGGCCCACGGCGCAGGGATGAATTTCACTTCCCAAGGGCTGAAAACATTTGCTACCTTTCACAGCATATTTTGTGACCGTTTCTTTTGAAAACCAAGGGTCTGCTCTTGGAGGTGAATTTCCATTAGTTCATCCGAAGCAAGAGCAGGGCTAGTGTGGTCTGAGACTGTCACTAATATGCTCTGGTAATTGACCATGGTATCTGACAGAAATAATTGCTATGTCTATCTGAAAAAAACCTAATTTTTAATTTGCTCAGTTACAACGAGGAAGTCAGCAAACTGTAGAAAAGCCACCTCTGAGTTGAAGTCACCTCACAAATAACTTGGATGATGTGAGAGAGAAATTAGGCATGATGCCTAATTACAACCCCAAGCCTGTAAACCACTTTACACAATCCTTTCGTCTCAAAGTGGCAAAGGCTTTTGGAAAGCCGAGCATACCAGTGAGGACAACCCTCTTTGCCATGATACGTGAGTTGGAAGGACTCTATGTATGAGTCAGTGATGTGCAGGTAACTCAGCTTGTGGAGGGCAGCAGTTGCACGAAGGTGGTGTTCGGCAATATTTAGTATTGACTTTCTTGAATGTCTTCTGTTTATGGGCACATTTTGGAGTCTTGCACAAGTTTCAAGCATAGTATCCATGGGGCGTGGGAATATATAACATTGCTTTCAGTAGAGGATTAAGAGAGTCATGGAACTAATTTCTACCTTTGTCCAAGTTCATCCCCTTGTTAGAGTTTCTTGGATATAAACGAAAGTAGGATTTGGTTCATTTAGTGTGCATTGATGAAAGTGGCATGAAGACTATAATTACTTTTGGAGCATGGTTTGCATACGCAGTAGGGTACCCGCACCATTGTCACTCCTTTCTCTTAGAATGTCACTCCTTATGTATTGTAAAATGGTATGTTTCTTTTTGTGAACTTGTGGTTGGAAGAATGTGTTCACTCTTATTGATGTCACCTGTATTTAGAAGCTCGTGTTCACCTGTATTCTAATTCACTTGCACTGTTTTGGAAATGTCAGGTTTACAAAAATACAACTTTTTGGAATAAAAAGTGGCTGCAAAATTATCCTAATAATATCCCTTTTTTCACTTACTGTCTTTGTCCAGCTCAAGTATTTTTCCATTGATCGGGTGAGACGTTTTCTCAAGTATGTGTGAATTAAATGGTGTGTGCCTGTGTTTATCTGCGTGTGGATGGACATCTTAGTAATTCTATGACTTGCATGAAAGACCAAAGGAGACTACAGGTTTAACTAGCTTGACTACAATATTGTAGAACCGTGGAAATAAAATAATAGCAGGAGGAATTATTTATATTTCAACAGTATTGCTCTATCGACATCAAAAAACCCCCCAAACCCACACACATGGTGATGATACTGTACTGCTTTATGATGAGTGTTAATCTGTATAACTTGTTCTGTTTCAATCTGTATGGATTTGGATGAAATTCAAATTATTCAGCTTCACGTATTTTTGATGTGAGGATTTATATTCCTTAAGTAAGTAAAGACAGACTTTCTTCAGCTCCATACATCAAGCTGGATAGAAGCGGTAAGAAAAAGCTGATTGATTTTGATGGCTGCAGTATACCTCTTTGTATTTCCAGTACCCATTAGAGCCTCATCAAGGTTTTCTTATCATTTTAGGATGGGTGCGACCTCTGTGGTAAAATATGAACTGACCTGAACCTTCATTCTAAAACAAAACCAAAAAACTGAACCTGAAATTTCAGAGGTCTCCTGAAATTTGCCCTCACCTTCATCTCCGTTCTCTGCTTTTTGTGGAAACCCTCTGTGCAAGTGTTCAGATGTTCTCCAGCCGTACACAAGCAATCTGTTTCCTCTGCGTTAGGCTTCTCGGCTAAACATCTATGAAGAAGCTGGGCAGAGTTAGGACATAACCTGTGACTCAGAGCACGTTTGTACTGGTGGAAGACTACGGCTTTATGTACCGCAAAGCCAAAGGCATCAGGAGAGCTCCAAGGAGATGTGTGTCCTGGCATGTGGGTAGCACCCCTCAACGGGAAAACAAATGTTCTCAGTCAGGAAAGTTTTCCTCAGGGGAAAGAAAACATTGTTGGGCGAAAGTGTTCGGAGGATGCTGCTGCAGGGAGGAATGCAATGCTTGGTTTGCTTTTGGAGATTAGTGGAAGCTTTAGTGCAGCAGCAGCTAAAATAATAACCAGAAGCGTTTAGATGTACTAATACCTTTTTGTTATCGTGCGAGCGTGTGCGTGGAAGCAGGCGGTGGCTGTCCCCTCCTGGGGACGGGGGCTGGATGAGCTAACACTGCCCTCTGTGGGGCTGGCTCGCCTTTTGTCCTTTTAATGAGCAGAGAACAGCAGCCTGTGCATCGCAGGATTTCGTGTGTTACCTTCTTCCCTGAGCGGCTTTTAAGAACCTCTTAAGACTTCTATGACAAAGCGGCTTCGTTTTCGAAAACAAACCAGAAACCTTTTGCGGATTTTTTTCTTCCAGTTTCACCAAGAAGGGAAGAACTTAGGTCAAAAGCTGATCAAAATTCAAGAAAAGGAAGATGCTCGTTCACCATGGGAAAAACTCCAGCTTATTTGTTAGCGTGCTGCTCTGCCTGGCTCGCTTTTAGGACTGGAGTTGATCTGACATTTTGGATTCCTGCGCTGGCCATTACCTGCTCTTAGGGTTGGACATAACAGGAGCTCCGCTGCTAGATCTTTTCCATTTAGCAGTGAAACACCCCATGAGAAAGGGACAAGTGACACTTCCCCAGACCTTTTGGGTCTAGTGGAGTGGATACTGACCTGAGTAGTCCTTGGTAGGATGTTTTGACTTGATTAGAACTTTGAATGCCCGTAACACTCTAGATTTTGAGTGCCAGAATCACTAAGAAGGAGAGTGTCTTGGGAGTCATTAAAGATGCAAAGTAGATCCTCTGGCCCCAGTTGCCTTGCTACCAGAATTAAAAAATGACAAAAGCAGATTTTATTTTTTTTTTAAGATCTAGATACACAGATGGATTTAAAGTCATATGACTGCCTGCTCCTGCGCATCCAGGGTTTTAACATTTTAAATGGCTGCAAATGGAGATTTTTATTTGCAAGTGGTTTTGACAGAAGTAAAGCATGATAGTGGGGAAATGAATCATCGTAACAAAAGAGCAATAGAAATTAGTTTTTCATGTCTTAGCCATGCTGTAATTTCCTGTGACTGTCTGAAAGGACTAATTCATGGATTTCCAGTTCATTTCTTCTTTGCTTTTGATGTAGTTAGTGTCATTTTAATGCCTGAACTTCTAGATGTGCAATGTTTTGGTAAGTTAACCAGCAGTTCAACAGCTATAAAGAATCAGAAATTAATGAAGTAGTAACCCTGAGCAGAGATTTCCCTGCTGCAGACGTATTCAGATATCATGTATTGGCTTTCACGAAATTATTCTAGATTTATACTGGCACAAGTGAGAAGGGACCCAAACAGGCTCCCTTGAAGCTGAAGGACACACATCATGAGACAAGCTTTGCGCTAATCTGCATAAGTGGTAATGTACAGTAATTTCTGTCATTTAAACAGTATTCCTCTGGGTTTGCTATCTGAGAGCTGTGTAATTCCATCCTAATGATGCTGCTCCGTGCTCTATTCAGAAAGAGAAAAGGAATAGTAAAAGAGTGATCACTTCATCCAGCAAAGAGATCGCTTCATAGGGAGGATATAATCTGTCCTACACCAGTCTCTCGGTGGAGATGGGGCACTTGAGACTGGGCACGATCTGTCCCCTTACCTTTATCTCGCTTGAATAATCAGGCTGACACTAAAATTCCTATTATGTGTTTTGGTTTGCATTGTTGATTTCAGGAGAATGGCACAGAATAGGAAGCTGGCAATAAGGCGATTATCTAGTAAGAGATCAGAATACCTGCTCAGTATTACATTCATGAAGTCTGTATGTGGGGTTGGATAGAAGATGATTGAAATGTGGTAAAATACTTTTCCCCATTTTAATTTTGAGGGTCGGGGATGAGAGACTGCATCTAACAGTGTAAGAAAGTACAAGTTTTTTGTGAGGTTGCCAAACGCCAGCTTCAAGGTAGTGTGTTGCCCTGTTTCTTAGCTCAAGACTGTGTCCATGACATGGCTTCCTCAAAGGAGAGACCCATGCCTCACCTTGACCTGGTGGCCATGTCTCTCTATGATAACCTTGTCTCATACTCCACTGCCTGCTCAGCTCTGCTTGTCCCACTCTTCTTCCCATCCTACAGACAATACCAACTTTTTCACCTGACGTCTTAAGCTTCTCCTCTGCTTCATAAGTGTTTTTACCCTTTTCCATCATTTTTTTATGAATAAGAAGGCTAACTTAAATTTAAGTGATTTTTTTTTTTTCCCCAACTTACACTTGGTTTGCAATATGTCACTTTGGTTTCAGACCCAAAGAAAGATTTGTCCTTCTGAAAGCCTGGCAGTTTTCCCAGCTGCATCAGTAGCTCTGAGCCCTGTGGGAGATGGTGTCAGACACTGTGGTCCTTTCCTCAGCTTCCTTTTCATTTAACTTATTAGCCAGGTTGAAGTGTACCCTATCAAAACACTAATGTGAAGTCTTAGGTAAGTCGATAAATAGACAGACAGACAGACGGGTGTGTGATCAATAGGTAGATACATGTGTATATGACTGAAAATTATTTTGGATGTGGACAAATCACGTAAAAAGGCCAAGCCTGCCCAAAGCCTCAGCCCTTCAGAATAAAGTAAACATTTTGTTTGGAAATTCTGAAATGCTATTAGGAACGTGGGATTGGAAGGCCCTCAAGTCCGCTCTCCTATTTTCATTGGCAACTGCTCCATATATTTCCTTTCAACTAACTGAAGAAGGTCCAGCAGAACCAGTTAAGTTTGTTTTCCTCATTATTCTTGCTAAAAGACTATTCTAGCACTTCGTTTTGATGGTGCTGTTAATGGTAATTTCCATCCTAGTTTCTTCTCTTGCCAAAAATGTCTTTTAATTTGAATAATTCCCTTCCTTCCTTTCCAATCTGAGTTGATCTTTCTGAATGAAGGTGACTGGGAGAAGACACTATATTTCCAGGTGATGTATCAAATTCCTTGTCAGATGCCTTGTACATCACTTGTACATAAGACTGGCTCTCCTGGCTCCATGAAAGTTACTAGCTCTCAATGATATTGAGGTATGAATTGAATGATATAGAACATCATTAAAAAACTCTAGCACAAATTGACCGTTCTCAAGAGCTTTTCATCTACCATTTTGTGGAGTCTGGAATCCAAATATCATATGTGCCCCATGGAGAAGGTTGTTTTGAGGAGAAGGGAATGATCTCAGGATCATCAGGGGTCTGGAGCTGTAGATCTTTGGAGCACGATGCTTTCATTCTAGGTGAGCTGGAAGGGAATCAGAGGCATTCCCTGTGGGAGTCTCTGGCTGTATTTTAACAGAAATTAACTGAAACTGATACATAAATGCATGAAGCAGTTTGACTTCAGTGAGTATTTTCATCAGAAAATCCCTAACTAGTGCTGACCACATGCTGGGTGTCCAAACCACCCATTGGTCTTATTTATGTTTGTATTCTTTCCTAAGTTATCATGCACTTAAAGCACCATTAATTATCATCTAATTACTTTCACTAATGTGGCATGGGTAGAAAAAAGTGCTCTGAGGTGGTGAGGTTGTTGATTATAGCTGGTAATTAAGGGGCCAGGTGCATGTTTTATTTAACAAGATGAGTATCTCCCCAGATGTTCAGTATCTGAAAGTTCATAACCACACAGGTATTTGGTACTGGATGTGCCAAAGTCACCTTCGGCAGGTACTCGTTTAAGATGGCCTTTTTTATTCATGTGTGCAATAGGGTTGGATTGGCATAGGAGCACACTGCCCATTGAATGATCTGCTTCTCTTTATCTCACTGACTGCCAGCCTAATTTACCTTAATATGCATTGAAAATGTTATTTTCATTGATTTCTTTGGTTAATTTTCTGACGTGAATAGCTGTCATGTATGTCTGAGTGCTGGCATCCCATACAGAGAACGCAGTCTTACAACAGGGTGATAAAATCTTAGCAGTGTTTTTAAAAATAATGACTTATTTTTGCAACAGGTAACAAAAGCTGTCGTATACTACGAAAGGGACACTGTTAGTTATTAAACATTTCTGATTGGAATAATCTTTTCTTCAATAAAATGGCCAAAATGTAAAACCCACATATGTTCTAAGGAAAGAATGGCGTAGGCTAAGTGCCATGAAAGAATCTGGAGTTCTTTCTTTCTGTCTTAATTTATTTCACTAGTTGACTCTTGATGTTATTACTTGGTAGAGTAGCGCTGGGTTTCAGCTAAGGCTCTTGGAAATTGCTGAAGTACTATTTACTAAATCAGTTGGGCTAGATGATCGTTGTAGGTTCCTTCCAACTGAACTATTCTATGCAAGTTCAATGACTTTTCAGTTAACTAAGACGCACATGACTCTTATTTAAATGTAGCTTTGCATTTATTTATTTATTGTATTTGTAGCTGTAAATTTGTTAGAGATTCAAGTTCTTTACAATGAGGGTGATGAGACACTGGAACAGGTTGCCCAGAGAGGTGGTGGAGGCCCCATCCCTGGAGACATTCAAGGCCAGGCTTGATGAGGCTCTGAGCAACCTGATCTAGCTGAAGATGTCCCTGCTCACTGCAGGGGGTTGGACTGGATGAACTTTAAAGGTCCCTTCCAACCCAACACATTCTATGACTCTATGATTTCCGTAACACCTGTTGTGGAGAATTCTAGATGGATTAAACTGCTTTTCTAATGGTACAGAATCCTACCATTCTCATGAAGAAGCAGGCAATGCATACACCTTTATACTAGCAAAACCCTCAGTCATTAGGGTGTGTATATATA
>VXBO01012260.1:171657-226261 GCA_013400135.1 Rhinoptilus africanus | reverse complement strand
CCCCCCCTTCCCCGCCCAAGTGGAAGGGTAGAACTTTAAGAGGTGGCAGAATAAAAGCTGTGAAGGACCAAGTCCTCTCCCTGGGACACAGGTAGGCCCTCAGAGCACCACCAGCGCTGTGATGAGTGTTGGCATAACAAGCATTNTTCCTTCCAACTGAACTATTCTATGCAAGTTCAATGACTTTTCAGTTAACTAAGACGCACATGACTCTTATTTAAATGTAGCTTTGCATTTATTTATTTATTGTATTTGTAGCTGTAAATTTGTTAGAGATTCAAGTTCTTTACAATGAGGGTGATGAGACACTGGAACAGGTTGCCCAGAGAGGTGGTGGAGGCCCCATCCCTGGAGACATTCAAGGCCAGGCTTGATGAGGCTCTGAGCAACCTGATCTAGCTGAAGATGTCCCTGCTCACTGCAGGGGGTTGGACTGGATGAACTTTAAAGGTCCCTTCCAACCCAACACATTCTATGACTCTATGATTTCCGTAACACCTGTTGTGGAGAATTCTAGATGGATTAAACTGCTTTTCTAATGGTACAGAATCCTACCATTCTCATGAAGAAGCAGGCAATGCATGCACCTTTATACTAGCAAAACCCTCAGTCATTAGGGTGTGTATATATAAATTGGGGCAGTTCTGGGATGTGTAGAATACACAGGAAAATAGACTTTGCCTCATTGATTATGCTTTCAATACGAAACCAACTGACATGTAAAAGAAAAATCCACTAATGGCTATTAAAAGAAAATAGATCACCTCTGGCTCAGGAAATCCCAGTGGTTTTTGCACTGGAGGCAGGACGAGAGTAGTGGGGAAATGTCAGTCCCCGCTTAACCTGCTCTTTTTCCTTCGTGTCTGCTCCCAGACAGCATTGGAGACAGGATACTTAGCAAGATGCACCTTAGGTCTGGTGCAGAGCAGGCATTTGTACATCCTCATGGCGTTCAACCGGCCTCCATCAGCAAGGCAGGGGCAGGAAATTCTTCAAATGAGCTATGGCACCAAAGACCTCCTCTGGCTTCCGAAGGGAGCTCTTTTCTGTTTTGTTTCACTGGTTTTAATAGTAATAAAACAAATATTTCCTATTTCCATATAAGGAAAATTCCATGTAAACCATGTCATCTGTCTCAGAGAGAATAATAGAACAAAATAACAGGGAATAAGGAAGATTGAGGAGACTAGTTTGGGGTTTTTTTAATCTTAATCTTTGTGTCTTTCCTTTTACAGTTGGATAGTGGATTATTCCAATAGCTCTTTTGCCTCCCAAAAAAACTACTTCGAAAGAAAATTAATATTTCAGACTAAACCTATGAGAGGCTCCCAATATCAAATATCCCAAGTATCCAATATCAAGTACTCCAAAGATCCCATTTCCTAATATCATTTTGAATCACCTCAAGCCTCACCAAAATGATACTTAATCATTCTGTTTGTTTCTGTCATTTAAAGTTTTTGCTCCTTCTGGCATAGCTCTTTATAATTTGTTTTACTGTCTAGCATTCTCTGATCATATAGTCGATAGACAATACCTTCCCCCTGCCACCCTGAACATATGTTACTGCAGCAAAACATTCCAAGTTATTCCCAGAGGAAAATTGTCCTTCAGATGCCAATCAACAATATTAATAACAACAGCGAAACGAATTCTACTTTGCTTAGCTCATCCTAAAAGCTAAAGTGCTGCTACAGGCTAGTCAGGAACATGACTGAAAGTTAAAGGTGTCCACCTAAAGAACATCAAAGAACTGTAATTTGAAATTTTAATTTGAGTCTCAACACAGCAGGTGATGATTGCTTCTTCCATGGCTTTGTGTTGCAGCAATCACATAATGTGAATCGCTAATAAATATNAAGGACACTATAAGGTCTCCCTGGAGCCTTCTCTTCTCTGGGCTGAAGAATCCCAACTCTCTCAGCCTGTCCTCATAGGAGAGGTGCTCCAGCCCTCTCATCATCTTTGTGGCCCTCCTCTGGACTCTCTCCTACAGGTCTACATCCTTCTTTTGTTGGTGGCCCCAGAGCTGGACACAGTACTCCAGGTGGGGTCTCACCAGAGCAGAGAGGGGTAGAGGGGCAGGATCACCTCCCTTGACCTGCTGGTCGCAGTTTCTTCGATGCAGCCCAGGATGCAGACACTGAAATAACAAGTGATGCTGTGGGAATGTGAAGCTGGATCCTAATTTTTACCTGTAAGTAAAATTTCGATGGGACTGTCAATGGTAATGTGGGCACGCATGTGCTGTTTAGCAGAATCGGTCCTTGAGCCTGTTACAGCAGACATGTCTAAGAGAAGAAATTACGACTAAAGCCATAATCAATTTAGTGCTGGCAATTTTTTACCAGGGACTAGGCAGGCATCAAAAACTCATTTCATGTAAACTGCCAACACTTGTCACATTAAATTAAATACCGGGTAATTTTAAATATGTACTTTTAAAGCTGAATAACAGCACACTCAGTTACCTGTGTCCTGAGCTGCTGCTGTTCATACATTGATGTTACATTAGTGCCCAGGTCGTACAAGCTCTAGCCCCTGTTGTGTAAAATAAAAGAAATGCTCCAATGCTTCTGTAGAGTTAGAAGGTCCTCCAAGATTTTGATCTTTAGCCCACTGATTGGTCTCAATGTAAAAAAATCTGCCAGTCATTTGAAAATTCCACAATCGGCACCAAGAGTGTGAAAGAAGAATGAAACGCAAAATTTTGGTTTCAGCAAAAGCGCTGATGGCCCTACGATTTAAAAGCATGTTGTTCCAGTATGATGTAGCATTCTCTTTGGCATTCACTTCTGAACACGCTTTGAATGAGAGCTGTGCTTTTAAAGTAGTGTGCACTTTGATATCAGACAAGTTTCCACTGGAATTCATATTTACTAGTCTGAACTTAATTATGAAAAAATCAACAGCCTAACTTTGCCCCATTTGTCTCTTCTTTGCTCAAACAGTGGTGTGCTGTAATAGTCTTAAAACTGTAGGCTAGGTTAAGAAAATATGGGTCATATCTTCTAATGTAATACTTTCCTCATTTGTCCTGGATTTGAATCACTACTCTGAATGCTGAATTCAAAGACACTTTGGATAATTAGGATAATCTCCTTAAATTGCTTGTTTCTCATGCTGCCTATAATAAGACCGCAACAGCATCCTGCTGTGTCACTTACTCTAATGCCCCGTGTCTCACTGTTTCATCCCAACTCTGCTTTCCTGTATCCATTCATTTTATTGACCTGATGTCTGGGACTAGAAACTGCCAAATTGGTGGGGCAGGGATCCTTTTTTTTTTTTTTTTTTTGCTATTTGGCATGTCCTTGTGTCAGTCTGTGACTTCAGACACTGTATCATGGATACAACAAACCTCAGACTACTTGAAACCTGGATAGACCTTAAATCCTAGACAGGGGAAAAAAAAAAAAGGGAAAAGAAAAAGATGAAAAGATGTTAAAACATTTGGTTGTTAAAAAAACATCTTGTTTAGTTTAGGTGCTTTCATTTCTTTATGGCAAGCACTTCCAGCACAGCCACAGTGGAGGTAATTGGAGCAGCCGAGTGAATGTAAATCTGAGGAGGATTAAGCCCACTGTCTATAAAGCTCATGTAGCTCTGGAGCAATCCAGCAGTGATCAATTCATTATCATTACAAGCAGCCTGCCAAAGAAAACCTACAGGCTATTGAAGGCAAGATGACTGTAAAATTAGAGATCAGACCAACTCTAATGTTCACTAATGGACATGAACATTAGCCTTGCAGCTTCAGCCAACTGCGCTGAAAGAGACCCTGGTGACATTTTTGGATAAAGTACGTTAGGGATTGAAGGTTTTAAATTTTTTTTTAATTTAATGTATTGATTTATTTTTTATTGGGAATTAAAGTGGCTGAGGAAAGAAAGAAGTTGGAAAGGATAGTGGAAGTGGAAAGGAATGAAGATTGCCCACTGGCTTGTCTTAAATACTCCTTTCCTAGGTTTTTGCAATATTCAGCAGCGGAATCTCTGAGTGAACATTTTCTCCCCACAAAACTTTATTTGTCTACTTTACGGTCCAGCGCTAGTGCTGTCAAGCGCTACATGCCAAATGAAACACTGGAGGTAAAACTGACACCATATAAACTCAAGAAAAGCCAAGTTTATGTGTACACAGAGCTACTCGCTGCTTGTGAGCAGGTCTTGAACAACAAGTAGAAAACCCAAATAATTTCTGCTGCCTTGACTGCTTTATTGCTAAAAAGCTGTGATAGCCTCTTAAAAGCAATTACGATTTTTACATTCTTTAAGAAGCAAGTAACCTCTGCACAACAGTTATAAGAACAAGTGACTTGAAAGACACCTTGATGTGTAAGCAGTGGTCCTATTTCCCTATTAGATTCAGCATCACATCAAGAAAGTTACTCCTCTTCGATTAATTTTTTGGTGCAGAAATGACATGGAAAGAAAAACTTTTTTGCATCCTTTTTCCAGTTATCTTGTGTTCATTATTCTGGCCAAACTCCTTTTATGCTATCAGCTGTCCCCAGCTACCCCCAGGATTAGTTCTGCCCTTTTTTCGTTCTTTTAGACACCACTTTCACGTTAACTTGTACCAGGCTCCAAGTAGCGTGGCCACAGCGCTAGAAGTTACATGCAATAGGCTGAGCAGGAATTCTTTGCTGGCAGCCACTGGGATTTGGGGCTGGATACACATTTCAGGCATTTATTGTCTTTGTGTTGACTTCAAAAAGTGCGTTAAGAGAAACCCAGGGCAGTTGAAAAGCTGTCCTTTTACTGAATTTTCTGAAGCCTGTAAACAGAAGTTTCTGTTATTCGTGCCAGACGCCTGTGCGGTCACACACTACCACAGAATATTTTGCATCTGCCCCAGAGCCGTTCTGCGCGAGTCCTCCACACAACTACGCGGGACCCACTGCTCCCGTGTCGGTAGCCTGACCAGGGATGCTGCCCAAGGCGATTCCTGGTAGTCGTAGCCCAGCGAGCACTGGCCACGCTGGCCTGCAAAGCCCAGGGTTACAGAGTGAAACCTGGAACAGCCACACTGTCTTCTTGGTATGCTCATCCCAAAGATATGCCTGGAAACTAAGCTGAAAGTTTTGGAAATCTGAGGCTTGTGCAAGGACCCAGGAGATGCTGATTCCCGGGGAAGCTGTGGATGCCCCATCCCTGGAAGTGTTCAAGGCCAGGCTGGACGGGGCTTTGAGCAGCCTGGTCTAGTGGGAGGTGTCCCTGCCCATGGCAGGGGGGTTGGAAATAGAAGATTTTTAAGGTCCCTTCCAACCCAAACCATTGTGTGAGTCTATGATTCTGTGATTACCCAGCCTTAAAGACCTGCTTTGATTCTCTGGGGAGGTGAAGGCAACAGAGGTATCCGAAGGAGGGCAGCAAGTGAGGTGTATTTAGGTTATTTATGTCATTGACTAAACTGGCCCCGATGCACTTTATTTTTAAAAGAAGTGCTAAGCATGAAAATTTTCCGTGTTAGTTATATGGCCCACATCTTGGAGGGCATGCAACTGGGACATACTTCTTAATGCTAAATGAATACTGCCCCAGCACTGACTGAAGCGGAAGATTTCTGAGACACTCCCCAGCTGTATGTTGTGTTTTCACACCACGGCGTTTCCTCCTCCTTCCCATACTCTTATTTTCTCCGTATTTGGTTTGGGTTTTTTTTTTCTCAAATAATATTGCAATTGCTCTAACAACAAAATCCTGAATAAAATAACAGGAAACTGAGGAAATTGGAGGAGTGATCACCCCTTTCCTGGAGAAATTTTGCTAGTAAGCCATAAATGATTCACATAATGGAGGCGGGATGGAGCCTTGCCTGATTCCATGCCTATCATAAGCTGCTCAGCTTTCCCTAGTTATCACTGAATTGATGGCTGCCTGTGACTTTAGGGGAAGAGGGAGGGGAAAAAGCAAATCTTACATTTGTGTAGCAAAAAGCAGAAAATACTTGTGTTGAAAAGCAGGCAAAAGCTGGGAAAGAGCAGCGAAAGGGCAACGCACGATCCTTACGTAGCCGCATGAATGAAGACTCAGTACTGTGGCACCAAAGCTGCTTCCAGGACTCAAGCTTAAATAATTCCCCTATGCTCCCCCATTAGCAGGCTGCCCTTCCACATGTTTTAGGGTGAAATCCCATCCCTTTGAGCTCACTGCAATTCTTTATTGTTAATTTTGGCAGGAGCAGGGAGTTAACCTAAATATTTTATGGTACCATCACATAGCATAACATCTTATAATTCTTGGGGGGGGAAAAAAAAAAATCAGATATTCATTTGTGATGCCATGTGGCAAAGGATACGTCCATATGGCCATGTTCACAGCAATCAAACAGATAATGCCACTGAATTCAGCAGGCACCATCGCAGCACAGCCCTGCGGAGGCTGAAAGAGAAAAAAAACCCCAACCCACAACATAAAAAAATCATTGATTCAAATGAGGCCAAGATTTCACCTCATGTTTTTAGTGTAGCAAATGTTATTGCAAGCCCACACAGAGCCAGCGTGAAGTGCAAATTACCACAGGAATTTGTCATATTCATTACCAACCTAGCATCATTAGTTTACATGAGTGTAGGCAATTAGAAGAGAGGTTTCAGTTTCTTTCTTTGAAAATGTGAATTTTATTAACAAAATGACAAGCTTTCTTTCAATGAAAGTAAGTCATATGCTGCAGGAAGAGTCATAAATTTGAGGCAGGAGCTGAGAGCCAATGTTTAACGAAGGCAGCATCGCTTCACAGACTAGAAAACAGGCAATAACTCAATTCCTTGTGTACATGGGAACCGAGTAGAAGAAAAGTAACCATGGCTGAGGAGGTTTCATTGGCAAAGGTAGATTTAAAGCCACTGAAGATGGAGTAAAGGCACTCAGGGGACATCAGTGGACCTTGTTGCCAAACGCTGTACCTCAATTTGGTTCTTTTCCATTCATTGATCTTCATTTTTTGGTTATATGGTGACCACCCCCATACTTGATAACCCCTGTATGTGAAGCGGAGCTGTACTACTTATTGTGGGCAATAATATTTCTTCCAGCGAATGAACAGAACTGATGAAGATGCCTCCCTTTCCTCCCACGGGAACTGGTCCCGCTCTGGCACGTTGCTATTAGCTCAAGTCTGGTTCCGTCTGATTTTTTTGGAGTATCAGAGGGAGAAAAGGAAAAATAGTATAGCAGTTCTGTCCATGGATGTATGAGCATTATGTATGTTTGAAAAAGCCCCACGCAGGCAAAAAATACCCCCCAAACCCAACCCGATTTGCAATCTGGTGTAGCTTTCTTGCACTACAGGGTAGCTGTTTGCTGGGATTTTGTCACTGCACGGGATTAAAGAGAGCTGTCAAGGCGGGTAATTCTATTCTAGAGCGACCTCTTGTGTTATGTCGGTTAATTTCTGTTTGTATTATTTGTTTCTTTTACCCAGTTTCCCAGTAAGATTATGAAAATAACCATCAAATGGCTTTGGATGCTGGTTTTGCGCTGTGCAGCGAGCTCGGTTACACTCCCCCTCCTTGCTTAGTCAATGTGCAGCATTGCACTGACTCCCTTTTCTCCTGAAATCATCCCAACAGCACTAGCGAGAGGATTTCCCCCCTCTTTTAAATTAATTTTCATGTATATTCGCTTCTGTTCGGAGTCTTCACCTTTCAGTGAAATGACCAGATGTCTCAGAAAGCCTGGAGCAATGCTGGCATCAGGAGACTTCGCCCCCATCCTGAGTGACTGCAGACTGAGATGCCAATATGTTCTGGTTTGTAATGGATGATTGATTTGCAAGGCTGTTTTGCTCTGATTCTCCCTTGCTTAAAGCAGCATTGGGCCATTTTTATATATATATGTGTGTGTGTGTATATATATATATAAAATACATACATATATATATACACACCAAGAAGTATTTCCCCTGTCTATGGTCTTGTGTCCAAAAAATCCAGTCATCTTCTAACTAACTGCTCTTTTGTTTGTGATTTTTTTTTTTTTTCTACAGAGGGGTTCATATTATTTGAATCTTTAATAGCAGTAAAATTACATTGGGATAATAACCATATTGGTCGCCTAAATACGTTTGAATGTACAAGGATTGTCCAAGGTGGAAGGAGGTGGACGCCCGCTCCTCATCACCCATGTGAACAGAACACCACACTTTCTGTCTCCTCCTTGGGCCCGCTATGTGCCGCCGCCTCCTCCTCTCATGTCGTGCATCAGATCCAAACATCTGATGTCCAGACTTCATAAGGTTTTGTAAGGTGGGTCTTCAGGCACCGCGGAGAACCCTGTGGTGAGAACCCCTCAGGTTCTGCCAGGGTGTGAAGACGTGCAGCCAAGCTCCACCTGTGCTAGCATTAGCAAGTCCTCTGCGGCCAATGAAAAGACCAGGTAAATTGTTTCTCTGTGTGCAACCCCTCTCCCTAGGAATGCTCACCTCTGAAATATCAACACGGGCCAGGCCACTCCTGAGGAGAAGCCTGCGAAGAGCCAGAAAGTCAGATTTTGGACCGTAGTGGCAGCTGGCATAAGATTGGAAGTGGGATTTAGAAGTCACGACCTCCAGTATATAGTCCCTTATCTTTTCCCTGAGAACTGGAGCACAGCTTGGTTGAACAATAGTAAAATCACTAATTTAATCCATTCCAGTTCCCCGGAGCTTCTTAGTGCACGCTACAAATTAATTACACAACTTTTACAAATAACAGGGACTGAGCTTTTAATTCCTCATGCAGTGGGGAGTGTGCTAAAGCATAACCTGCCAGCGCATACGTTACTCTGCCTTACAGACTTTTTACGCTGGTCTGGCAAGAGAAAGGAATCTCTGAGTCAATGGGAATCGGATTCTCGATGTTTTAAAGTGGGAACGGGCTCCCGAAGAACAGCACTCACAAATGACCTGCCGTTAGGTGCCAGGAGTTGCTGTTTTATTTTTTAAAGCACTGCTTTTCTTGCAGGACCGTGGCTGGAGTTCCTTTGGGCAGTAATAAATGAGGGGAAGGCAGTCACCCATCGCGCCCTTCACTCACTAGTGGGAGTGGGAGTTTTGCCACTGCGTTCAACAGACAGAGGGTCTGAGTCTAATTAATTTATTTTGATTTTCTTTTCACTCTGGGATCATGTTCTCACTCAGTTACATCGATCTGTTTTCAGAGAAGCAACCTTTTCTGTGTCAAGCTCATATTGGGCCAGACTTACTCACAATTTCAAATATCTGGATGCACTGGAGGGCTCCTCATGGAGGATTTTTGGATGATCCTTAGGCAATAAATAAAAAAAATAAATTTTTTAAAAAATGCTCGGGAGACTCCTTCTGCATGGAAGAAAAAAAGCTTTTCCTCCAGCAGCGGGGGAAATCCTGCAGGTGTAGAGTTTACCCCTAGAGGTCACTGCGATCCAGGGATTTCAGGGAGTCCTCCTCCCCGGCCCCGAGCGGGGCTGGTGCCTGGATGGTGCAGAAGGACAGTGTGGGGTCCTGCTGGCCTGGGGGGGCCGGGGGCTCTGCAGGCGGCTCCGAACTCTCACCGATAGCCTTTCCCCTCCCTCTCCCTTTCTTTTCCCTCTTGCCATTTCTTTTCATCTTTCCGAGGTTTAAGGCTTGCCACGAGGAGCCAGCAGGTAGTCAGCCTTTTTTTTTTTTTTTTCAGATTAAACGATCTTTGTTTGGTTTGGGTTTTTTTTGTCCTTTTTTTCTTTTGGCTTCTTCCTTTGCACTTGGAAAAAGGAAGTGTAAAGCTGGCCAACGGGTTGTTAATTATTTTACATTCAGGAGGGAGTTCGCCTTCAGCAGGTGAAGAAGATGACTTTTGGGTTCTTTATTGTAAATGCTTCGTAGGAGTGAATTTTACTGTGCTGCACAATTTAGGCTTCATCTGATTTAGGTTTCTGGCACGACTTACCAGTATCTCCCATTTTTTTTTAAGCATATGATTTGAGATTTTTTTTTGAGTTAACTTTGTGGTTTCAATGCAGATTGCTGGCAGCTCTGTATGACGCAGACTGGTTCAAAAGCATCGTGCTACTTTTGCAAGGATTTGGTACAAAGACTTCACACTTTAGGTCTACTTTGCGGTTTAGAACCACTCATTACCTGGGGATATGTTGTTGGTAGCATTCTAATGAACTACAGGCTAGTGTTTTAATTTGGCAGGGGGAGAGATACCAGAATGTCCCACTTGAAATCTATCTTTTTCAGATTTTTCCAGGTCTGCTAAGAATTTTGAAACACCTGCGAAATGTGAGCTCCTTTGTCTCAGCTCCAGGAAAACAGATATATTTCAAAATGTAAAAAAAAAAAAAAAAAGTCTATAAAAAGAAGTCTTTTCTGACTTTTCACAATATTATGATCTTATTCTGCCCACAGAAATTCGCCTGAGTAAGTTCTACAGGAAAGCAATTATATGGAGCCAGAATAAGTGAAAGAACAGTTGGCCCAAACTTCTTCCATAGAAAACTTTAAACATGGAAAAATATCCCTGTCTGGAAAGAAGCGCACTGGTGGAGCTGGGTAGGCTATGGTCCCTTCTATATGACAAGCATTGTAATTGAATAAAGGAGAATCCCACCTTTGCATCATACTGCAAAATATGCAAATTTCTATGAATAATGGATTTAATCCTATTAGAAAAGAGATTAAAAGTAGTTAAACATGTCAGCCTTGATTCTGCTCTATGACTTGTTAGCAGAGACAGAAGTATATGCTTATCCAGTTGATGAACTGTTATGGCATCAGCAGCCACAGCCTTCTCTTGGGAACCTGCCATGTTTGCAAAACCTGGCTGTTACATTTTTCCTTATCCGAAGTGACTTTTAAAATAGCATCAGCCGTCTAATACTATACATTCTGGTGATAATCCTGCGCTCATTTGTTTTGGACTGGGCTAGCGCTTGGAGGAGAAATCACAAATCTGGAAAGGATGCCGCACATTTTTTTGTGCCTGGTTTCGCTACTGGTTCTTGGTAAGTCCTCTGGCAAGCCATTTAAAGTCTCTACATTCTGATTTCCTAATTTGCCCAAGATTCAGCATAGCTACACTGCTTAGTATGGTGTGGGAACGACCGATTATTAACACAAGTTGGGTGACCCTATTTGAACACACAGAAATTAGAGAAAATGCAGGCGTTCAGTTACCAAAATATCCACTATCTGACCAAATAGCTGTGATAAAATATCACAGTGGTGTAAAGAAGACATATTGTGAAGTATTACGTAGTTACATGGAAAACCAGAAGAAATGCCACTGCCATAACTCACTAAATAAAGATATAAATACAGAAACTGACCTTTTCTAGGTTCCTAAAACGAGTTGTGTATAGTGGGGGTGGGTAGGGCATTTGCATAACACTTAATGGGGTGGAAGAACTTAGTTGGGGCGGGTAAAGAGGTAGTAATTTGGCTCTGATTACCTTCGGTTTCTTGCAAAAAAGGGAACGATGGGAAAAAAAATGTGAATTTTAGAGGTTAGTTGAGTCCAATAGAATAGGTGAAGGCTTTAAAGGCAGCCCTAGCATGGGGAACATAGTGATTTTGGTTGGCTGCAGTGGAAGTACTCACGCTGTAAGGGCTGCAAGCACTTCAGTGTCCTTCTGAAGCAGAGCCACGAGACCCTTCTGCCCCGTGAGGCCACAGTGGCGGGGCGACTGGAAGAGTTAAAAATGTGTGCATTCACACGAGGTATGTGGGAGCCTACTCGTGTAGTTTGCTAGTATGTGAAGTTATCCCAAGAATCAAAGTTCTAGGCAGAACTTTCTTTTAATCCTTATTTTTTTGTGTTTTCTTTTTTGATTTCAATTTAAAAAATCTTTTCTTGTGGCCGACACACTTAGCAACTGCGGCCCTACAAAAGATCATTCAAATCCTGTTGAAATATGGAATTTTCAGAAAGTATCTCTAAAGCTGCTCAGCCTCAACCGTTCAGTCCTTCAGCATGGAAAACTTAAATTTTTGTGAGATGGGCTTTCGCCATGTGACAGACCCCTGCTCTTTCCCATAGTGTTGATTTATCATCTGTCTGCATTACTTTGCAAATGCTTTTTCTCACAACTGTTACGATGGAGGGTGAGACCATATAATTTTTTTAATATCAGTGTCAAAAGCCCCCATGCACCCCACCTGGCTTTTGGCTGAGAGAGTACCGCTTGGGAGAAAGCAATGTCCTACTTTCTGGATTTTTCCATGCTTGTTTAGCGAAAGAACAGCATGTTTTATCATTTAGCCATGACATATGATGGGACGAAGAGATCCAGAGAGATTTCTCAGAGCTGCCAAATTTGATGCAGTTCTGTGAAGGATATTTCTTACCAGTGAGAAACCCTCCCATTTCTTGCTCCCTTTTCATCACCAAAAATGTATCTGTTCCTCTCTCTAGGTCAGCCTACTTCCTGGCAGGCTTGCAGCACTCCAGAAGAAGTAGGACATTGAAGGGGAGAAAAAAAACATCAAATGGGAGAGTTTCATCAGTCCTAGCTCCCACCAAACTAACTCCCACCAAAAAGACCAACAGCACTGGCTCCTCTGCCCCAAACTGTGCTTCCTTGTGTCTCATTTGGGACCTTTTGGGGTTTCTGCTGCAATTATGGACATAAGAAGGATGCTCCTGCAGAGAGCACTAGGGCAATCCTCAGGAGCTGTAGGACAAGACGGAAGGCTGCTTCAGGGGTTGTGGTCCAGCAGGACCAGGAGGAGGGGATGCTCTCAGCGGCGGAAATGGTGGTACAGGTGTTTTTGACAGCTGCTGCAGTGAGTAGCAGAGAGGCAGGTGGTGACCTGGCTACCAATAAGACTCCACCTGTAATACAGCACCACAGCATCAGCTGTGGGCCTGCTTAAAATGGGGATTTTACTGCTGTGGGGCAAGGAGGAGGAATCATCAGAGAGGGTGGAGAGCAAATAGGAAAAGAAATCAAGCAAGGGGAAAGTGAGGCATGCAGCCTGTCCCGACTCAGCTCCTCACAGAGGGCAAACAGCAGTGGAGAGACCAAAGACAGGAAGAAGGAAGAGCCGGGGTGCTGGTCCTGCCCGTGCTGCTCACAGGCTCAGCGTCGCTTCCCTCTGATGCTGTACCTCCCCTTCCCACCCAACATGGGGGCACCAAACTGCCCAGAACAGACGGGAACTACCAAGTGAAAACGCCTGCCTTTCATGCCGGAGGCACAATCCAGGCGAGGATTGTTTTCTTCCCAGTACGTCTGCTGCGCTAGACTTAAATTCACCTTGTCAAAGAGCAGGCACCTGCCATTTCTTGAGGAAAAAAAAAAACCAAACCCTGCAGTCTCTGCCATGGTCCCCGGGGACCGCTGGAGACAAACAGCGCAGCAGCTTGCTGGGGCGCTCGCTGTTACGGGGATAAAACAGAGCGGCGGAGGCCTATTGATGCCCGATAGAAACAATAGAAGCCAACTGCTGCGGTGAGAAAGCGGCCATTTGCCGTGCCAGCTGCAGGCAGGGACGGCGGAGGGGAAGGAAGGGACAGGAGGGCACGCTTGGGCATAGAATCTGCAGGATTACTGCCCAGCCTCCAGCCCCACCGCGTCCCGGTGTGATGCCCCTGTTCAGCCGTCCTTCAGCAGCTACTGGTTGGGGAGAGAAGCGAGGAAAGGGAAAACAATGAATGATGTTGCCTGAAATCTGATTTGCCGTCTAAATTTTATGCTGCGGTGGACTTTTTGTTCTCTGAGGGAGTTGGTGCGGGCTTGTCAGACCACAAATAAGGCAGGGTTTTCCTAGCCTGTAGCTCTGTCTGGATTGTGGCTGGGTGACAATCTGAGCGGGTCCATGTGGGTGGCCGGCAAGGCTGTGGGGCTGCCTGCGCTCGCCTCCGCAGCCGGCTTTGCGTATGATGCTGAATCAATCCTCATTCTTTGTCTCACTAAGCAGAGCTTTCCGAACTACCAAAGAAATCCCATCCATTGCGTTTTGCGATGTTAGCGCCACAGGTTGTGTAGGATTGCGTCTCGGTTGGAGAATGGCATCAAGTCTAGGGGGGCGCATATGGCGGAGGACAATTTTTGGCCAGGGCTTGCCAAACTGCCGTGCAAGTTCTGCTTTAGGCAGACGTCAGTGAAATCTGCAGATCCAGGCTTTTCCCCAAAGTTTTGCATCATTAAGCTTCAGGCCTTGCTCGCGATTCACTAACTAGATCTGTTCCTAACGCGGAGCAGTGACGGGAGCGCCTGGGCACTGCTGTTCCTCAGCTGTTTAGCCACAATAATTAGGTGTTGTAAGGGATGGAGGATCGATAGGGAGCTCCATGGATCGTCGCACACCACCAAACACTCCTGAGATACTGTTACAAACTTAGAGCCAGAAGTAGAAGACTGACAACCATGAAAACAAGAGAAAATTAAACATTTCAGGGTTTGGTCCTTTCAACCGATATGACTACGTAAGATTCTTGGAGGACTATAAAAAGTGGGCAATGGTTCATTCTGCTCATGGCTGTGGCCAGTCTCCATTGTTTCAATGGAAGAAGGTGAAAAAAATGTCCCAGGAACCATGCTATATGTCAAAAGGTGGGGGTGTAATTAAGGAAAGAGAGTTTCTTCTGGTCTGTTAGGTGACCAGCTAAAGCTCTGAAGTACAGGGATACTACCCTATAACCATTGCAGATCACTGGTGGGAGATGGTCTCCTTCCAAATACCTTTGGAGACCTCATCCCATCAGGGATCTAGGATTCAGCTCAAGAGCTCTATTCTCTATTATACCATCCCTTCCATAAACTCATGGGGCAAAATAAAATAAAAGAGTGAAGAAGAATGTAGGTGAGAGGGTGGCTTATGTCAGACATAGCTGAGGAAAAGAATGGCAAAAACTTTCAGACGCATCAGTATTTCTCTTGATGTCTTCTCCCGTGCTGTGAAAAGCAGTGTTTACAGTTGGGAGAAAAACCACAAAACCCACAATACCAGTGCCTACAGTAGCTGTTCTGTAAGGCTCGTTGCTAGATAGGAGCATTGACTTAGCGGAGGGAAGTCCTGCAGCCCACTCTTCAGAAGCATACGTGGGGCTGTAGAAGTGTGTGAGGAAATCACAGCAAGCGTGTCATCCACCTAGCCTGGCGGCAGCAACTGGAAAAGCCAGCAGTAGAGCTGATAGGCTGGAGAAAGTAATTTCTCAGCTGTACCTTTGTTGCTCCGCATATAGTGTTACAGGGAGAAATGAGTAAACATAGAAAGGATCTTACTGATTATTTACATATTCGCACACAGATTTCATACAAGAGTTTCCTATCAGGCATATTTATAGGAACTGTGAATATGAAGTGAATATTACGAGGAAAAGTAAAACCTTTAAATGCAACCATTTACTGACATCCTGCTTCTGAGAACCACTGTGACAGGGAGGCATGAAGCGAGCAACTTGTGTTCCAGTAATAACTAGTTGAATCTGCCCAAACTGACATATCAGATGGCTATTCAAAATTGCTTATGAGCTATGTTTGGTTGGGAAAAAAAAAATGGCAGCAAAATTCCTCCAGTGACTGCAACAGAGAAAAATACCAAGAGTGGGTAGAAAATGATTTTTAAACAAATGTAGTATGGACCAAGAAGAGGGGGGAAACCTGTGTGGCATTTTTCCCTAATTCTTTAAGATGAACTAAAAAAAATTGTTGCTCAGGGACAGATTGCAGGCAGAATACATCAAAATTTGTTAAACAAATTGAGAACTGTGAAGTACTTGCTCAGCTTTATTCAGTCCTCCACTGTGTAAGAAGGAAGTAGGAGAATGTACTTGGTTCTTCTACCAGTTAATTCTTCAACAGACTCATTCATCCAGTGAAATCTTTCTTCTACTAGGGGAATAAAGGGAGAGGGGAAGAAAAATCTGTGGTGGGTACATCAGGCTTTCCGTCTGATTTGTTCCCAGTACATGGGAAGAACATAGCAGATTGCATGTTGTGTTTACTAGAGAACATACACATGCATTTAAATTACTTACAGCTTCCTTTTTTATGATGCAATTGTGAATTATGTTCTTTTTGCATTTGTAATTAGAGGGCAGAACAGATGTGAAAGCTTAGTTTAAAGTGATATGTCCATTAAAATAACCTAGACTGCAGAGTAATTGTTCACTATAATGTGGGAAATATGCCCATTGTAATAGTGTTTTTGTTCTGGTTCAATATAATGAAGGGACACAAGTCCTCAGCAAATGTTGCTGAGATTGAGAAAGTTCTGAATAAGGTTGGTACTGGAGTAGTTTTTGTTTGGTTTTTGCTTGTCAAAAAAATGATGCCAACACCACCGTACCTTATTCTGGTGCAAAGCATCAGACTGACAACGTAAATTTCTGAGAAGTTCCCTGATTTTTTGTAAGAAATCTTTTGTTTTCCTCAGCAGGACTTTTACTTACAATAGCACTAAGGCTAGGAAATATTTTAAAATTGTAACTATTAGGCTTTTCATCTTGAACCAAGACTAAACAAGGACTCAGATTTTGATCAAAGACAGCTGCCCCGTAATCTGTAGTTATGCTTGATTGAGATAGGCTCTGACAGCCAACATAACAATAGACAGACCATTCTTTAACATATTAACCCTTGTGACCTAATTAGCCATCCAAAAAATGCAAATAAGATCCTCAGCAACCTTTTTAACCATTCGCTTCTCAATGACATTTGATTTTCCTTTTGCAATGTCAGTGCGCTTGTGTTAAAATTTTAAAGATGTTTAGCCTTTCTGCAGAACAGATGCACACATTAAGCACTTGCACGGCTCTAATTGAAAACCCCTGTCTTTAGCCACCAGTGCTCACAGCAACATTTGCAAGCTCAAGGTTGAAGATCTTGGCTAAACAGAATGTTAACCATCCCGACTACATCGTTTACACATTTGCTGATGATCAGTAAATACAGTTGAGATTGTAAACGGGGGATATGGGGGGTGGCAGTGAGGGAGCAGAAGGGAAAGAGGGGAAGGAGGAATGGAGAAGCTGAAATCACAGTGCTCTATTTACTTTTGCAAAGAAGTTTGTATTTCTCTGAGTCATTTCAACAAAGGTTAAAATGTACAATTCACATGACACAACAGAAAAGAAAATAATGGGAATCAATCCCTGCCAATGAATTGTTTTTTAACTGGCATTACATTATTTGTCCATGTTAACTGGACAATATCTTCAGCATCTGTCTTTTTCCCTTTTCCCTTTGAAAGCAAAGTCATAAAATACACTGAACGTTAACCCTGGTCTGTTCTGGTCAAGAAAATTTAGATCAATATCCGTATGGGAAGGTTTGAACTCAGTTTACAGTAATCCCCCTGTGATTAATTATTGTCCCTAAGTTATTCTAGTGATGTGCTCATTCGCAAACGCTGTTGCACCCCTTCCCGTTATGTTTTGTAGTGACCTGTGGAGTGAAAGTACACATCGGTTGTCTCTCTTTTTTGGCTTTTTTCCCCTTTTATTCTTTCACCACCTCCACATGGTGCCTCCCACCAGCACTTTGGGTGTACACATGGCTCTTCCGTGAGCCGGGAAGGAAGCCCTCCGTCCCAGGATGTCTGTTACTTCTTTATCACATAAGCTTAAATATATTGTGTGCCTGCTCCTTTGGGCTGGGGTAATGGAGTAATATCACAATGAGGAGTTGGGGGATAAGAACCTGATGTTCGCTTAGCATATGTTAGCTTAAGATGCTCTGTCGCTGAAGTAAACGTAAAAAACCACTGCAGTTTAAATTGTTGAGGTAGCTGGTTTTTGGACTCTCAAAGACATGTATTTCCTAAAATTTTGAATGTATGGAAAAGCATACATCAGTGCAAGCACAGAGCATGACAAAACTTCCACTGGCATTCACTGCAGAGACCAGCAGATGAAGTCTTGTAAGAAGTACAGAATGAATCAAAACACCATGTGCAACATCTCGTGCGTCCAGCCCTCAAAAAATCTCTAGAGATGCTTGTCTTCTCATCCGCTTTTTGGTTCCATGAGAAGGGAGGTCTCACTTGCTGACTTTTTTCCTGGCTAAAGATTTCCTTTTTGCTTTCCTTTTTGTAAACTGAAGGCTGAAATTGCTGACACAATTTCATGATTCAAAAGTACTGGGATTTTGAGAGAAATCCCAAATATCTCATCATTGGCAAGAAACTCACTGGGGCGTCTTCAAGCTGAAGACGTTTGTGATTTTTTTTTTTGTGGTGAGACTTGTGACACACTCGAGTGTGCATCTACCCAAGAGTGGCCGCTGTGATTGCGGCGTACCTGGGTGGGCTTTGTTCGTGCTACCCGGGGATGCTCAGCAGGAGCTAATCTGTCTCTTGCCGTCTGTAAGGCGGCTCTGCCTCCACATGGCTGCTGGTTTAAAACTAGCTTGGACCGTGGGCAGAACTCGCCGTCTTTGTTGTGACTGCAGCACAGACACATATTGTGTTTCTTCGCCTAAAAGAACAGAAGACAAATGGGGATTTGCGGCAATCTGCATTAAAAGGTTTATTCACTGTAAGTGTTAATGATAACTGGAGAAAAATAACGTGCCAGAGCGTGGTGGCAGCTTACGCTGTCAGAGAACACATCTCATCGCACCTCTGACCAACACAGCTGTGCTGTCAGAACGGGATTGAGTTGGCCTTCGGTAGGGGAAGCGAATGAGAAAAGAAGGCAGCAACCATCAGCAAATGGTGCCAGAAAGGCTGAGCTCTTGCCCGATTACAACTGCGGTGTTGACAGCCCGTGTCACCCTAGCAAAGTTCTGCCCCTCTTTTGTAGGTCTGTTACAAGAACCTCTCATCCTCTGGACTGCCTGGACAATTCCAACTGTGATCCCAAGGAGCACTCACACCACACACGTGCACCTTGGCTTGTGCAGCTTGTGAGTTTAGCACAGTCTTTCCTGCAGAGGGAAAAACCACAATGAATGCTCTGGTGCACAGAACGAGAGTGGGCTACGATATTAGTTTTAAGACTGTGACAGGATTAGGTATAGCTCTGTAGCTTTGCCAGTCTTAGAAGAGCCAAAATCTGCCATGACTAATTCACTGATAAGTCTATTGCCATTTCTTTTCCTCCTTTTTTTTTTTTTTTAAATAGACTAATTTGGATTTAAAAAAAGGGAAATGAATTGCTGCAGTAGTGTGCTGAGTCAATTCTCATAAGTTTCTTTTGCAATTGAAAGCTCAGACTTAGCAACGTTTTACTTCTTAAGGCTTTTTCACCACGGTGGCTACCTCCATGTCACAGCCACGATTAGCAGTGGAGACAACAATAGAAAAGGCAGCAGAGGTGCACAAGGGTTGTCTGCGTCCTCAAGGGGAAATACCCTGAGGAAAATGGTCCCTCAGGATACATTAAGTACTTCTCTGAGGGTCGATGGAGCAAGAAGCATTGCAGTGCAGCTCTAAGTCCGTAAAAGTTGACTGCAACTTGAGTGGTGCTTTTTGGAGGGAGGCAGCAGCAGGACAGGGCAGTAATGAGAAGAAATGTCCCAACTTCTGCCTAAAGTTACTGTTGGAGGGCAGCAGTACATTCCGTCAGGGCCGTAAACCCCTCTCCGTTCATGATTTTAGATAGGGTAAGAAACAAATGGAAACATTCTCACTGCTCTGGTGGCTTGTGAAAAACACCAGGGCTCAATGTCATCTCCAGCACATGGTGAAACTGCTTCTGCTGTCCATGCCCAGGAGGCACAAACCTCCTTCAGGAGCTGGTCCAGAGCCACTTCAGCTGTGCAGAACGTGTATGTCCTGTGGCCAGACCCTGTAGACCTGGCAAGAGACCAGAGCTTATCAGGGAAGAGGAGCTGCTGATAGCCCCCCACATGATGAATTTGTGGGCCCTCATATATCACAGGTGTTTGCTGCTGCTCTCAGAAACGGGAAATGAGAGTTTGTGGAGAGCTGGCTGGTAGGATTTGTTTTCCAGCAACAGGAAGGGCAGCAGAGAAGGAGCTGCTCCTTGAGGTGGGTCAGGAGATGCCTTTTTGCCTCTCTTCACGTTGGGGAAAGCGAGTGGTGCTCTTCTCCTTTGCTGGGGGGAGCTGATGGGCAGCTAAGCCTTGGGGCCACCGGACAGCAGGGAGGCTGCCAGTGCAGGGCAGCCTGATATCCCTCCACAGAAGATGACAGACTGGCTTCCCAGCACCGAGCATCAGGCATCTCGTTGACTTCTAATTCCACTGGCTGTGTCTGGGGGGAGATATGGGTTGGATTTTTCTGTATAACATACTTGTGGAGGGAATTTTAACCCTTATGGGATAGTAGTGTTCTGCTGTATCTATCTTTAGGTTCTTTCTTTTTCATCCTTAGTTCTGGATTTTTTATTCTTCTTTATTTTACCTCTGCTTTGTCCTAGAGTAAATGCTTATTGTGAGCTTCTGTTGCTCCTGGATTGCCTAACATTGTCTGTATGGCTAAATCATTGATGGTCTTGCAGTGGAGTCAGGGAGTGCCAAAGAGCAGGCAATCAATCCCCAAATGTGCTGATGAGGTCTGGAGGAAAGAGAAATATGAAGAAAGGGCACAGGAACAAGAGCTGCCCAATGGAAAGAGGCTCTCAGACACTAAGCAATAGTGCTTTCTTGTTCTAAAATTTATCATCAATGATGGATCCATGGTTCACACAAATTTTCTCATCCAACAGAGCGGACAACCACAAATTTGTTGCCCCAAGGAGACTACCTGAAAAACTGATGTGTCTAGACTTCAGCGGTGTTTACTCAAATTATTGTCCGTATTCTGCCAGCTTTATATTTTATGTGTAGTGGAGCCACTAGCAAAAGACTTAGTTGTTCTTAGCAACTTTGAGAGCAAGCTCAGGCCATCCCTTACCATTGGGTTGTGAACTGCGAGAAAAGGTGTATGTTCACAGGGCACCCACCGTGGTGATTATCAGCTGTCACAAGGACATTCGGATGCATCTTTTAGGCTATGAAAAGGAAAGCGAGCTGATTGCCTGTGTTACACAGAGCAAGAGTCAAACAGCCGGGTAATCCCAGGAGCTGGGGTTGGGAGGGGGGGGATCCTTCATCTTTACAGCTGCTTCTGATAGGACTTTTGATTGAGGCCAAGGGTGTGGGGTTTGGGTAGGGAAAAGTTTTTCATTTCTTCTCCTCTTAACTAGAAGTACCATATTGCAAATGTCTGCAGAACCAAATATGCAAGAGTGTAGTATGCACCTGATTTTATTAGTAAAATCTTTCATGGCAGTTACAGAAAACAGCTGCTGCCCTATAATGACACAGGTATTTTATAAGTCCCTTTTTTTTAACACCGCTGTATAATTGTTGCTTCCCCTTAATTTTTCCATTTCTTCATGTTTCACATTTGTTGCCATGTTAGATATTTTCATTGGCTTGACATTTCTCACAACAGCTAGAACAAAAGTGATTTGTTTAAACTGTAGGAGGTACCATGAATTAACAGCTCGCTTCTATTATTGTGTTCCTTTCAAGTGGAAGGACAAGTCATCTCTTTTATGAGTAACAGTTTTACCTTGGAATATTTCAGAGCGAGTAAGGACAGCCCTGGACACCCACGGTGTCTCAATCAGAGGGTGACAGACATTGCAATAGTGTACACCCTGTCTTCAGTATGCTGCTGTCAGTCACCGGTGGCTGAAGCTACTTGTGGTCCATAATAATGCCCAGCTGCTGTGAAGGAGAAATACCGCCGCTAAACAAACACGGTGCAGTGCTAAGCTAATCATTTAATTGGTTTTAGACATTCCTAAAGTTCTGATAAATTTCTTTTTAAAAAGAGAGATTGTTCTTCTTTCCAGTATGTTAAAGTGATTTCGTGGGTTGTTTGTGTAACCCTTTCCATGCAAATCGTCCTTCTTATGGACTTCTCTGGGACTATTTGCAGGAGTGAAGGTACCAGCACTGGTGGCTTTCTGTGTTGTGATGCCTACTGTTAGTAACTTGGAAACACACCAGAAAATGATGGGTTTTAATTTCTCACAATCAGGTCCACAGTGAACTTTAAAAAGACAAGAGCAGGGATATGTTCTTTATAATCCCCTAGTTAAGTGAGGTGCAGTTTTTAATCAAAGTATTCACCAGTTCACTAGGCAAAAGTTAGGGATATAAAACAGCAGGGGCAATTGCTTCAGGACAGAGCTTCTGGAATTAGAAGGGCTGTGCTGATTGACCAGCCTTTTCCTCCACCATCCTAAAGTTACAAGTATTGTCTGCAAAGGAAAGGCTTGGTCGGAGTCCCCTGTAAGGAGTTTCTATGTGATTTCAGAAGGAGCAGGATGGGGTCTAGATAATTAAGACAGCAGTTATATCTCCACTAGAAAAATAGGTCAGGACTCAATATTGTCTTATTTTGAGGTGAACTCTTCCCCTTTTGGAGTCCATGGTGATTTTGCCGCTCTCTTCTGTACAACTGGGATTTCACCACTAATATTGCTTAACTCATCTTCCTAAAAAAAAAAAAAAAATTGAAAAGAAAAACCCTTCCCCTCCCCTTTTTCATACACTCGTACAATATGCCCACTTGCACATCAAGTGTTTTTGGTAACTCTTATTCCTTGCCTTTGGGCTTGATTTCAAAATATTCAAATATATTTGGCTTTTGTAACTTTCACTAATTAAACCATCTAAAGCAGATGGAATTACAGAAATTACAGGGTTTAAAATATCATCCTAATTGGTTTACGATCTATGTGACACTACAGTGCCATTCAGACTGTGTAATGTATAAGGACTGCGCAAAAGAGAAATCTTGCCAATTAATTTTCTTAAGCGCCATTATCTGCAATTTTCCCTTCCTTATAATCCCTTCTCTTTTAAGCTTTTCCTGGTATCCTTGTTGCTGTAGGATGGCAGAAAGCATCCCATAGTCATATTGCGACTTTTCCCGTTTGCTGAAAAAACAAATAATTCATTTTTCATATGCAACAGGAACGAATAAGTGAATAATAGAATAAGAAAAAGTGAAATTAAGAGGAACCAGCAGCTAAATGCTGGAAAAAGCCTAACCCATATTAGAAATGTAAAACAGTCATTGTGCGCTCTGACACATTTTTGAAATGATGGGCATTTGAGAATGGGTAGACAGAGGTCCCGTTTTCTGAGGGTGTAATCATGCGAAGTTGTAACAATGCCGTGTTTCTCTTTCGCAGAAGAAAAAAAAAAATAAAAACCTTCTGTTTCTTTAAAGTATCTCATTTTGCCATTTAGACATGATTTTTAAACTCACGATTCCCTTTTGTTGCCATGGTAACGGGTTTTGGCCCTCATGGTGACAGAAAAGTATCTCAGTTCTTGTTCCTCTTTGAACGCATATGTTTCTGTGTATGGCTGTAGAGGCAGAGGGAAGGGAGGTGTGAGGAGATCGCACCTTTCAGAGCAAGGTAACTCCCGGTGCCAAACCAAGGCTGCGGCTGAGGAAATAGCCTGCAGCAGGGACAGATTTATCCCTCCTCATCCCGGCGTGGACTCATTCAGACTCCAGCTCTAATGGTGCCAGAGAGGTTCGCTCTCCCTCCCTTCCGCTCCCCCTGGCACCCACCCCCTGCCCCAACCCTTCTCCTTGGTGACATTTTAGGGACTTTTTATATATGAAGCAAGTATTTGAAGGAAATCTGGTTTGAGGGGATTCCTACGGAGCTGGCTGCTAGCATCTTCCAGCCTTGCAGGGGTCAATTAAGAGAACCAATCGTCTGGTTTTAAAGCTTTAATAAAAAAACCCTGAATAGAACAGAAAAGCAAGAAGGAAGGAAGGAAAAAAGAAAAAGTGGACAAAAAGTAATGTTAAATAGCATGGAGCATGACTAATGGCACAAGCATGTTAAAATCATTGGGAAAATGTCCTTGGAAGACAAATGAATTTTCAGCAGAATAATTAACTTAATTAACAAATTTGCATGCATATTCATCAGGCTATTGAAGTCTTTCCAGCACAGCTTGATGAGCATTGGTGTAATAATTGTCTCATTTACATTCTGCAATCTACTACAATTTGGGGCATGCAAAAAAAGCCGACCTCTTCCCTTTGACTTTCTTTAGGACCCTGACCCTCTTAATAAACACATGCAAACAACATGTAGTGTCCATTGCTTAGCCCTGCTTTCCACCCTTTATCAGAAAACCTGCTCCCACTCCGCCACGCTTTCCTCCTTTTCACTCCCCTCTTCCTTTGCTTTATTTTTTTTCCCCTTCTTTTTTTTTTTTTTTTTTTTTTTTTTTTTTTTTTCTGTTGGCCCAGGTTCTCTGTTTTGCCTCTGCTTGCTCTCCTGGGTAAATCTTGGCACCAGTTCTGACTTCAAATCTCCTGGGCCGCCAGACTGCATCATGTAAAAATTGCCATTTTCCTCTATCTCTGCAGGGCAATCTTTAAAGGCAGTAAGGTGTGACGCTCCAGACTGGCAGCTTGGCAAGAAAGAGCCCATGGATACCAGCACACGGGAATCTGGAGGGTTCACTCTGACAGGCAGTCAGTACTGGGAACAAAAGGAATTTAAAAAAAAAAAAAAGGCAGCAAATATATTTTTACATATTGCAGGCATATGGCCACAAGACCAGCAGAAATATATTTAATTACTGATCTTGTGCGTTAAGCAGAAATAATGTACCAACAGCAGTACCTTTTTTTTCCCCCCTTAGATTAAAAAAAAGTAAATGAAGGGGAGGCCTCTAGAACATAGTTGGTTAATTGTGTTGCATTTCAGCTCCATTTAAGGAATTTAACACAATTTTGCAATTATTTGCAAATAGAATCCGGTCACTCGAGATGAGACTAGCCTGATTATTTTATCATGATTTTCTTTTTGGACGTGGATGGGCATTTCCAAATGCAACTAGGCCATTTACCAGCCTTTTTGTTGCCTTGTTTTAAACCAAACACTTCAACCATGAAGTACATAGTCCCTACAATGCTTACAACTGATATTAGGTGTAAATGCAAACTGCGTTATAACTGGTTTGACTTGTAAGTAGTGGCGTCTGAATGCTTTGTACCAAATGACAATGACAGTCTCATGTCAGTATGTGTATTTCAGGCTGCATAACAGGACTGTGCCAGCTATTTTCCGAAGAACCTGCAATCACTGGTTGTTACTGCTCATTACAAGGTTCACTAATAAAAGAATGGGGGGGCCTAAAGCAGGACGGATATGGAAAGTATGGACATTGGTCCAGTGTTGTGCCTCCCTGTCACTTCTGAGATGCTCACGTGCCTAATGGGGTGCTCACACCCTGCACTACTTCTCCAAGCAAGGCAATATCCATTTCCAGCTTATGGAAGCACAAGGATCCAGAAACCTCTCCATTCCACTATTTCTGTCTCTTCAGTGGCTTCAGCCAGAATGGTATGTTATGAGTATTGTCTCGTGAATATCAACAAGATTGGACATCTCAGGAAATGCCGTTGTGGTCATTTCCTTCTAAAATATTGCTCCTGCTGGGTTTCATGCAGCAAATCAGAGTCCTTAACCTGGGGCAACCAGACATAATTCCCTTCTCAGTCTGATGGGATTCAAACCCATCATCACCTAAGCAAGTGCTCTAACCAACTGGTTATAGAGGAGAAGAAGACATCTCTGCGCCTCTCCTGCTGGACTTACACTGTCATCTCTAAACACTACCTAAATACCTAAAGTACAGCAATAAAGTTATCCAGGTAAGGCCTCTTTCGAGAATGTAAGCTGCACTAACTCCGTTGATGAAGGTAAATTCCACCATCAAAGTAAAACAAGAACAAGTCAGAAAACATTTAAAATTAAGATGTCTTAATTTGCTAAGATATTTATGGTCCATTCAAGTACATATCAATATCATTTAACACCAGAAGAGACACAGGCCAAAAGCTACAACTTAATCATGTTTGTCTTGTAGAGGAGAGATTAATCTCTTTTTTTACCTATGAAAAGTACAGCATATCCTCACCAAACTTGAGTTCTTCCCTTATAAGTATTGGATGAATTTCCAAAGATTTTCGTATGAAGTCATTAATTTGCTTGCCAGTTAAAATTAGCTAAAAACTGAGTTATTTACAAAATTTAGCACCAGTCTTTCCTTTGTCCCAAATGGTCCTAACAACATAATAACAGTCATTTAAAACTTTTCATATAATTTGGATCCTGTGTTTAGACTGTGTTTGAAGAAATTAGGCTGTAATTAAGCAAAGTTATTAACATTTATTGTTTCTACTTGTGATGGTTATTACAGGCTATAGATGTGCCTTAGTCAATGTTTTTGTAACTCTTAAATAGAGACTTATACAACTAATTCTGCCAAGAACCGTATTTCCGCCCATGTTAATTTGCTTGCAATAGTTCTATGGATTTCAGTGGCCCGAAGGAAACTGCATGTGTGAAGAGAGAATTGCTTGGTCCCTTTGTCACTGCCCTTTACGATTGCATTGCTACATGGAGATGGGTGATTTGAAGGCTCTCACAATGCTGCAGCTTTCGCATTCCTGCAAATTGAGGCAGTAGTGCAGGAGAGGACTGAAGATGGATCAGAGTGGGAAACCTTAAAGGGCAGACACACTGAGATATATGTACTGCTCCGGATTGTTAAGGCATTGAAACAATCCTGTCTCAGTCCTGTGACCATGAAGGATTTTTTTTTTTTCCCTTGAAGAGATAATCTAATCTGAATTACAAGAATAAGACACCAAAAATGTCATTTTGAAGCAAGGTAGGGGTTGGTTTTTTGAGTACTGAACCTGAATTCTTATTTTGCTAAATGAACTACATGGATTTGTAGCATGTATATTAAGGATAAGTGGAACACTTTAAAATATTTTATTTATTTGCAATTTTACCTTCTTACACTAATTTGGAGTTTCAATGACAATAAAAACACGGGCAAAACATTTATTTTGATACAAAAAATCATCATTTTTATTTTGGGACTCTGAAACAATTCTTTCTCTCTGTATAAAAACGTCAGGTTATTTTGAAATTGAAGTCTCAGTTAAAAGAGCAATCAAAACTATGTATTGAAAAGTTAAAGCAAGCATTTTGACTTCTCAGAAAAAAACCAAACCCTTTTGTCATCTGAGAGAGTTCATGAGCTTCAAAGCTAGAGGGAACAGGGTTCTGTGGGTTTTTTAATGGTTCCCAAGCTGCTGTTTTGATGTATTTTCTATTCAGAGAAAAAAAATTCTCAGCTCTGAAGCTGAGGCTGGTGGACCTGCCCAACACAAGAGCGGGAGCGAGCCTGGCACCAGGGCTGGAGCTCAGGATTTCCCTGTTCCTTGTCCCAGCGGCACACTACAAGCCCAAGACTCCAGCTTTCCTTCTCCTTTAGTCGCACAAGAAAAAGATCTGCTCATTTTACACCCCATGTGGTAAAACACACCAACATCTACTGGGGCTGAGGCCATAAAGTGCAATCAACTATAAACCCAAATTACATGGCTCTACCACCCACCTTCTCTTAAGTGAGGCAGGTGTAAAGAGGTAGGTGAAGGTAAGGAGAAAGGCCAAGAGAAATTGCTGCCCCAAATGGAGCAGAGGTCTTGCATGTCTTTGATGTTTTGCTCCCTCTCCACATGCTGATGTCAACAGGAGAGTTTGGGGCAAAAAGGCGGGAAAATAGTATTGGAGTACAGACTCCCATGGAGCTGAAGGAAGAGTTTTGCCCATAGTCTCTTTCAGTGTTAATTCCTTTGCTGCCCTATGTCTACCAAAGGGTTTTCCTTTTATTTCCTAGCTAATTAAAGATTTCATTTAATCACTACTAATGGCTTCATCTTCCTACTCGCTTAATAAAATTAACTTTTTAAGAGCTACATTTGTCCAGTACATCAAGTTTTGTAAAAGAATGTTTGGATTTTCTAAAGTATGTATGTAGCATAAGTTTATTAGGAAGCAAGAGAGACTAGTAGAGATGATGTCTGCTAATTTCGTGTGAAAAAGAAAGGGGGTGACGTTGCATCCTCTACATGGTGTCAGTTATTTTGTATGCATGTGATTATCCGAATTTGCCTTTCTATTAAAGAGGAGTTACTTAACAACTAGTGTGTAGGTTATAATAGTGAGGAAAATCTGGGTCCCCTAAATGTGTGACTGTCCATTTGGATTTAGCCTGAGGTGCAGTCAAATAGAGAATACAGGTCTGTTTTTATAAATGGATGAGATTTTACACTGGTCACAGCCATATCGCTTGTCCTTATATTTGTGGGATGTTGTTAGGTTTACTATAATGCACCTTAAAGATGAGCAGGGCTATGGGTATTCAACACCACAATTGTTAAGGGTATTTTTAGTATCACCTACTTTACAATGAGGATATAGAATTAACAACGCTAGTCAGCCTTGCTATAGGTCTTGTTATTTATCTGATTTGTACTGAAATAATCCTGACAACAACTTCTCCGACTTGCAGCTGTGAATGGTTTGTGCCATGAATCGTGATTCCTTGTCTCTTTCTGAGCTGCTAGGATACACTGCTTACCACTAGCTTTAAAAGCACATTGTAATTCATAGTTTAACTTGCTTCTTTTCACAGTGTCTTTCAGGGTTTTTAGCTGGACATGTTCTGTCCACTTAATACCTGCTGGCATGGTATCAAGTCTTTTGATAGCTGAAAGTTTATTCTTTTTACCATCCCCTTACTAGAACCTATATTTGGGTATTCGGTACTAAAATCACCCACTTGATGAGCTAAACAATCCTTGGTCTGCTTAAATATTGTTTCTAATGTCCTTCATGATTACTGGGAAGTTTTTATACATAACAAATAGCCACTTTGATGACATTAGAAAGCAATTTTTCAATGTGATGGCTGCAGCCTTCTTTCAGGTTCTGCAGCTTGGGCCCATTTCTCAATCACTTTAAATAGTATTTATCCAGGATTTGGCTGTGAAGTGTGAGTGTGAGGTGGCATCATCTCAACAGTTGGCTGCTTCTTGCTGCTGTGTCTTACTGCAATTGCCTTCCTACTGCTGTCAAAAATGTGGAGGTAGGACTAGCTCGCCTAGCAGGAACATTTAAGGGTCAGCTTGAGGAGCTGGGCTTTTTGCTACAGGAAGGAGCAAGATTTGGAGTAGGTGTTGAGGGTGTAATTTGGGACAGGGACGGAGAGCTTGAGAAGAGGAGGGCACTAGCTTTATACTTTATTGTAGCCTTTCATAGAAGGAAGAGCCTTGGCTTTGTTTAAAGGTGTGACTGGATATTTTTGCATACCATACTTGTTTTCACTGACTAACCGAGAGGTATGGAGCCACATTCTCTGTCGAGAGTCTGATTAAATCTTAAGATTTCAGATCAGATGCCACAGCTCTTTCACTTTGGCTGTATCTCTAGTGGTAAACTAAACATGCCTAGGACTATTCCCTGGCCCCAAGGCCATCTGGCACTGGGAAGCTTACATCCATATTATTAATACTTGAACCATGCTGAGGAATGGCTTGGAAGGGTGGTGGTTGGCCCAGGCCAAAACTGAGCTGCAGAATGTTCTGAAAATTACACATTCAGCTTTCAGTGGCAGGGAAGTTTCCTTTGCACTATTTAATTTGATAGTATAGGCTAAGTAGCAACTTAGTTGTCTGTTTCATCCACTGAATAATGAAAATAGAAGGTGGTAGCCTGTGAATGAATGGTAGAAGCAGAGCTTTGGTGTTGCACACAGGCAGTCAAAATCAGGATTTCTTTTCTCATTCAGAAAACACATGGGAGCCTGGTAGATTAGATGGCCTACACTCTCCACTGGTGCATACCAACTGACAATTTAACCCTTATCTATTGTCAGCAAGAGACCAGAACACCAAGCCCCTTCCAGAGCTTCATATTTCTATTTAGTGCAAAAATAAAAGCCTCTGCCAATAGTGGAGAGAGTCTTCAGGTTACAAGAAAGTGGGTATTTTAGAGGATGCCTGACTTACTCAAGAGCAAATAGACTAGTAGGCAGCTTCTCAAACTTCTTGGTAGGATTTTTTTTTGACACCATACTTTGTGCATTCTTGTCATGCATTGCCAACATGCCATATGCTTACAACACATGGTAAAAGCATGGGTAAGAAAATGTGATTGTGACATGTAAAGACAACTCTGGATCCGTAATACTTTTGAGCTAAAATACATTTGTGCATTTGTTATATAAGTTTGGAGGATTTTTTTTTTTATCAAGCACTTTGGATGTATATCATTGGAAAGGATAGAGTAATTCAAATTTAGCAGACTCTATACAAAGAGAACAAGGACTGTATCAAGTGGTTAGCAGTCAAGATTTCAAGGCTGTAGTCCATAGCTTGCCACTAATTCTCAGAAGTTAAAGCTAGTCACTCGAATGTCCTGTGTCAGTTCACTACTCTGTAAAAGCAGATTTCACTAATTGTAAATTGTTTAAAAATTACATGTGCATACTGAAGAACTGAAGTGCTGTATTTATGATTTAATCACGTAACGGCCAGCTTAGGTCTCCTGGTTCTCTGTATATAAAAAGTGGCAGCTTCTATCTCAGAGAGCTTATAGCATGAAGAGATAAGATAGAAAATGAGTGGGAGAGAAAAGGAGCTAATGAGAGGTAAAAAAGATTTGCTGAAGGTCAGTCACACAACAGTCCGTGACAGATTTGGAATAAAATCCAGGCTTCCTGCATTCCTGACCAGTTTTAGACTCACTAGACCTTGCTGTCTTCAGCTATCACTGTTACTTGTCTCCCTGGAGAACCAGGGAGCCTAGCAGCTGTCCTTGGGTACTGGCATATGGGACAGGCTCCTCTTCAGAAGTTGTTGCGGGAGTTTGTCTTACCAAACATACCGTTGATAAACCCAACTGCATTCAATAAAAGTAAGTGATAGAAGAAAATGCATGAGAAATTGCAGTTAGGGACCTTAACTTACTGACAAAGTTAGGAAGATGGTCTCCGTAGGCTCCACCCATGGTCAAGCATAGATGGAGGCTCTTTCATAGGGATATTCATTGAAAGAACATAGCTAGGGTGTGTGAGGCTGGTCTCATGTCTATATGTATTCCTAAGTGTGGACATTGAGGCTCGGAAATTACTTGATACGGTTTGTTGAAGAACATGGTATTATTTATCGCCACTAAAGACATTAGTATGAATGCAAGATTACCTGCCACCAAACAATATGCAGCTTTCTCAGAGAGGATGCATATGATAACAGCTTTTTATCACAGACACCCAGACAGAAGACACTGCAAATCCAGTATCAGTCCATTCCTTGTCTCTCCCTTTGCCTCCCTTCTCTCAGCAGGCCGCTGGGCTCGTCATAAACTCAGAGAAGAGAGAAAGGAAGGCTACACTTCATTTATCATCCCTTCAAACTTTAAAACCCAAGCGGTCCCTCAGATCAGACACGTTTGATTTAATTCATTCATCTAACAATAGAAAACAGAGCCAAGGCTAACATACATTTTTGTTCACTTACTGTGCCCCCAGAGGGTTCATAATGGAGTTTACTGATACCTTGTTGGCAATGATGGTGAAATACTCCAGACTTTTACCTCCAGAGATTTCAGCATTCATGCTGACAGGAGTGCAGATATAAAAAATAGCAGAACTGATGTCTTCACTTCCCTATCTGCATTCCTGGGGCATAATACATTTACTCACATGCAGTTTCAGGGCATGCTTAAAGTGACTGTACTGCAAATACCAAATATACGAGTCTGCTCCTCACTGGCTGATGAGAAAGAAGGCTGTGAAGAACTGGTGCCACTCACGGCCAAAACTCGCAATGCCTTTGTCAAGAAAGGGAGCTTCCCATCCTCCTTTGAACCATGGAATAATGCAACCTACACTGAAGAAACTAATTTTGGGTATGCCAATCCCAGCTCCACATTCTCCTTGCAAGGTGCCTTGCAAAAACAGTGGAGGGTGCACCTTTGTCCTGTAAGGACATGAGTTTTCTCCCTGCAGAATCTCCATATGCAGGTATTAGCACAACATAAGGCAAAATAAACTCAGCCAACAGACATATACAGGTGACGTGTAAAGCCCTCAGTTGCCTTTCACTACATGTGGCTTGCACTTTCTTCTGTGGTGACTCATGGCTTTAGGACAGCATTAGCCAAAGCGATGTTTGAGAAGATGCATGACTTACGAATGCTTATGGAGTTTTCTTGGAAAGGTTTCACATAACGTCATTTTTCAGTATTGACTTTTACCACTGCTGCTTGGCATCTGTATGTATTGGCCAGTGCTTATTTAAACATGTTTCTGTCACTTTTGACCGAGCACAGTGTAGATATGCAATGTGGTCTGGTATTTAGGAAACCACCAGTAGGACAGAATGCTGGAATATATTCAAACAACAGAGACGTTTCATGGATGCTAGGCACTCTCCACACCAGGTGACTTGGCAAAGAGCAAATCTGTTCTTGGTCCTTGAACCCTAGTATTCAAGGTGCTCAGTTATTATCCTTTCATTTCTGAAGCAATCATTTACAGCTCCAGAAAGGAGGCAACTCTCTATTTAGAGCCCCTGGGAGCTCTCCTAAGACTAAACCTCATTTGTGCAGAGCTAACAACATGGTGGTGGTGAAAAAGTTAACAAGAGCTTGGGAACTCAATTAGCCCCAAAGCTGTGCAACCTGATTAAATCATTGACACACCTGATAGAGCAAGAGCTGGGAGGAGAGTTGATAAGAGGTTGAAAAGAAGGGGATAAAACTCTAGGGTCTGACTTCATCCCTTTTTTGTTTTGTTGCTAGCACCCTCAATCCTGTTGTGTGCCCATCTCCGCGGGCAAGGGGGACCTGCGTTCTCTACAAGCACCTGGGCTTTGGAGGTGTTTACCTACAATTTCCAGAAGAGTCAGTCTCAGAAGGGTTATCTAGCATGGAAGACTTAGAACAAGGTAAAGGTTGTTTTGTTGGATTTTATTTCTTTTTTTTGTTTTGTGTTTGTTTCTTTTGCCATAAGCAATTGAAAATATACCATTATGGTACTAGTTAACAGAAAAATCGAACAAAAATGAGCTATTTGGGGGTCTATTATTTTAAAATAAAGTGGGCAGATAGTTACTGATTAAATTAGAGATGGCTTTACTCTGAATCTGAGATTTTAAAGACATTTAGAGATTGTTTAGACCTTGACTAGAAAAGGCCAAAATAAATTTCCAGGCTTTGGCACTGGTCCTAGCTGTGGTCCTCTGTACTCAGGTATTCTAATACTCTTCCTGGCCTCAGGCTGCAGGAGCGGGGAGTCATGAGCCTAATGGAAATGAATCCCCAAAGGTGACCACAAGTCACTCAGTCCTGTAGGAGAGCATGGGCAACCTGCACCCAGTTGTAATGCAGCTTTCTAGGATTACATCCCCCAGATCACTGTAGAGGTGCTTATAATGAGGATTTTGCTCTTTTCATTTTGCTGTCAGATTAAAATCTGGATCCCTCCTGTTGTCAAGGTTTTCGAACCTTGAATTTTAATTTTGATGGATTTATCACCCGCCACCCTTTGCACACGGTTGTTTCCATCTATTTCTGGACATACTGGCTGTGCTGGGATAGCAAACAGTAGGAGAAGGTATTAACTTAAATGAGCTACATAAAACAGATTTCTGTCCGTGTCCCCTCGGCATTTCTTGATAACAACACTGTCAACAGATCTAAACATTGTCAAGATGTGTGAAAAGAAGCTAAGTTTATGCCTGTGACTAGAACTTTTCAGAGAAGGGGCTTCAAGAAGTTTTCATGTTTTTATTTTTTCAACAAGCAGGCAAAATTTCCTTAGAAAGTAGATACTTTTTGTAAAAATTTAATTTTAGTCAGAACGCCAGTTTTTCTGTTGGAAGAGTTTTGTTGGGAAAATGTTGACAGGCTCTTCTTGCTAAGTGGTTTCAACATTTCATTATATAAACCAGTGTGTCTGCTAATGGAAAAGAATACAGCTTAGACTTTTAAGAATTCTAATGGATGGCTGTAATTACGTTTTCACCAATACTCTGTTTTTTACAATGCTGATGACTCAGGCCACACCAGGTGCTCTGTGCCATAAGTACTTAGGATAGGTCAACAAGAGAGAACAGCTTTGTATATAAGGATAAAAAGATGGCTTAACTCAAACGACAAAGTTAATCTCTGCATGGGTTTGTAATGCTTTTGCACAAAGATGAAGTACAATCGCAGAGTTTATCATCTTTGACACTAAAACAAGTCTTTCACACTAGATTCCTCAGCATAAACTTTCCCTAGCAGTCTGTGTGTGCAAGAGAAAGCAAAAGGAAAACACCACACGCAATTGTCACCTTGGAGAGAGGAAGAAAGAACAAAGGTGTGACAAGTGTCTCGGTTTGGGATGAAGCAGAGACAACTTTCTGTTCAGTGAGAGAAGCTCTTGCTCCTACTTGTGACTGTGGCAATGAGGGTCACTGGGTTGTTTACCCCATGGAGGGGTCAAACCTGTGGAGAGGTCAGGTGACCCCAACTGACCAATTGGGTCCTCCATCCCATCCGCCATGCTCAGTATAACAGCTGAGGGACCAAAGGGGGCAGTGTGGCTCCTCTCCAAGGACTCTTTTCCAAGGGCTCGTCTTCAATGGCTCTTCAATGACCAATTTCTGAGGAGGACCCCATCAGCTCATCTGCCTTTTGATCCCAGTCAGTGTGTTCCAGTTCCCATTTGTCACTGAGTCCAGTCTGCAACTTCCCCGGTGCCTGTAAGTGAGACATCTCCCTGGGAGTTTGATACGGTTTTGTGTATATTTTTTATATGTTTTATCTATGTCATTATTTCATTTTTTAAATTTTATTATTAATATTTCATTAGAGTAGTTTAGGTTTTTTTCTAAACTCACAAATCTGTTTATCTCTCTTCTTCCTCTCCTTAGAGTGAGAGGTGGGGGAGAGCATCTGTTGTCTTGTCATTGGCCAACCTGGCCGAAACTATGACAAGCCATGCTGCTTACAGCTCTGCTGGAAGGTGCTCTGATACTATAGTAATGATCGCAATGCAAGAGATTGTACAGAAGTACTTTTTGTTAAATTGTCTAGTTCTTACTGCTCTTTTTCTGGGATCATGTCAAATGAGATATATGGCTCCCTGCATATCACAGAATCATAGAATGGTTAGAGTTGGAAGGGATCTTAAAAATCCTCTAGTTCCAACCCCCCTGCCCTGGGCAGGGACACCTCCCACTAGACCAGGCTGCTCAAAGCCCCATCCAGCCTGGCCTTGATTACTCTACACTTAATCTACAACTACCTGAAAGGAGGTTGTAGAGAGATGGGGGCTGACCTCTTCTCCCTGGTGACAAGGGATAGGACAAGAGGAAACTGGTTCAAGTTATGTCAGGGCAGGTTTAGATTAGATATAAGGAAATATTTTTACACTGAAAGGGTTATTAAACATTGGAATAGGCTGCCCAGGGAGGTGGTGGATTCTGCATCCCTGGAGGTGTTTAAGAAAAGGGTAGATGAGGTACTTAGGGACATGGTTTAGAAGTGTTTTTTGTCAGGGTAGGTTAATGGTTGGACTTGATGATCTTAAAGGTCCCTTCCAACCTCACCGATTCTATGACTTCCAGGGATGGGGCATCCACTTCTCCCCTGGGCAACCTGTTCCAGTGTCTCATCACCCTCACAGTAAAGAATTTCTTCCTAATCTCTCATCTAAATCTCCCTTCTTTCAGTTTAAAAGCATTACCCCTCATCCTATTACTACAATCCCTGGTAAAGCCTCCCTCCTCATCTTTCCTTTAGGCCCCCTTTAGGTACAGGAAGGCTGCTATAAGGTCTCCCTCGAGCCTTCTCTTCTCCAGGCTGAACAACCCTAACTCTCTCAGTCTGTCTTCATAGAAGAGGTGCCCAGCCCTCTGAACATCTTTCTGGCCCTCTTCTGGACTCCCTCCAACAGGTCTACGTCCTTCTTACTTTGGTGGCCACAGAGCTGGACGCAGTACTCCAGGTGGGGTCTCACCAGAGCCAAGTAGAGTGGCAGAATCGCCTCCCTTGACCCACTAGCCACACTTCTTTGGATGTGGCTCAGGATGCGGTTGGCTTCCTGGGATGCGAGCAGACATTGCTGGCTCATGTTGTGCTTCCCATCCACCAAACCCCAAAGTCGTCCTCCTCAGGGCTGTTCTCAAGCCATTTTCTGCCCAGCTTTTATTTGAGCTTGGAACTGGCCCAACCCACATGCAGGACTTTCTACCTGGCCTTGTTGAATTTCCTCCTCTTCACGTATAGTTCTGTATGAAAAGCTTTTACATAAATAAATAAACAATAGATGAGAATGTGTAAATACATTCCACTGAAATTCTTAGTTTGTCTTTGTTGATGAAGTATTTCTGACAGTATAGGAAATGCTATTATTTATGTATGTTTATAAGTGTTCTTTATTACATTAAATACATTCCACTTTATATGTTTGCCATTTTTATACATTTCTTTAGTACATACATTTATGTGTATCTGTGGCTCAAAGAAGTTTTGAGCTTTTCTGCTTGTTAATTAGTTCCAAATTGTGGGCTTGACCCGATATTTAAGCAATTGAATATCAAATATAAGGGAACGAGTGCTTTCTCCTCATACAATTCCTTTCATACGCAGAAACTTCCCTTCTTGTGTGAGTTAACTAGGGCTAACTTTGCCTGCACCTCTGCTCTGGTGTCCTTGATTTGCTGCCCGCTCAAATACTTATGAGCAGCCCTGGCAATGGGATGGGGGAAAGGAGATGCTCTTGCCTGTAGGCAAGAGAATGGAAGGTAATTAAAGACTTTCTTTACCTTGTAGTGAGCATAACCTGTTTGATAAGAGTGGTTTTAATGGGCCAAATCATGAATAGTAGGGTGTTGAATTCAGGTTGTGCTAAACTTCAGTGAAACTCTAAACATAAGCCAGCCAAACAGGTTGTGGCTGATATAGCTATATGTGTGGCTGATGATTGCTTTTTACCCCTGATTCCAGAGTGGGCTCCTAGGCATATCTCCATCAAAGATCTCAATAGTTCATTTTCAATAGGAAAGGTGAATTTGAGGTCCGCTAAACACTGTGAAATTTCCTGATGTATCACAATTATAAAAACACCTGTGCTAGGCAGAGCAACTTTTTTGTTGAGTCACTGGAGTAGGTTCTTTAAGTTGATGTGCTTATGCTCATCTATAAATCACTTTAACAAATAAGCAGCAGCCCAAATTGCAATTTACTTTCTTTAGATAATTTGATAATTGCGGCATTCCTTACAGTATTTATATGAGGAGACTGGCAATTCATAAATGTTAAATTATACTGTTTCTGCCTATTTGCCAATTGCATAAAATTACTGAACTAAATCTTGCAGCTATCAGAGTAACATAGTTTTAAATTACAGTAAATTCTGAAATACAGCTATCCTGTGCAATGCAGCTCTAAATAAACTGATGTCAAAAACTGTTAGTGCTGTGAAGAGATACTACCTGTTATTCAGAACGGATACATCCATGTCATAAATGCAGTGCACGAGGCTAATTTGCTCTGCTCCTCAGGGTTGTTAAAGACTTTCTAACTAAATTTTTCCAGCTGGGTTCATATTCTTAGGAAAAGTGCTTTTTGTGCTTGGTTTGGAGAACTACCTTATCTCAGTTTTTTTATAAAATACACTCCTGTTCTTAATTATCCCCTGTGACTATCTCTTTATTTTTATTTTTATGTAATTTGTTTAATTATCCGGACTGGGTTCAAAATATCTGTTGGTTTTGGGTTTCTTTTTCTTGAATGTTTAATCAGTAAATGCATAAGAAAAGCCTGGAATGGTGGTTTTGCAGCAATTCCTGGTTAAGGGTGTTTTCTGTTTTTGTGTGTGTGTTTTTTTTTTTTACCAGAGGGAAAAAAAAGTATTTATAATACAAATCCTAATGAGCAAAGACCTGGATGGGTTGTTTCGTTATTCTCTAACAGCTCGTATTTACTGACGTATACTTATGAGTAAAGCCATCTTCATTTCAGAACAGAACATACACATCGTGTGTTCTGGAATCCAAACTACACCCCTCCTCCCCTGGAAAACAGAGGTGGTGTCCTTCTGTCTCGTGTATTCCTTTCCACAGAATTTGCTCCTCTCCCTTTCCATGCCTTGGAAGCTCTGAGCTCCCTTGATAATAAAAGGAGACAGAATGTGATTTTTTTCTTTTTCAATTTGGCTTTTTTTCTTGCTCAAATGTGGTGTCCAGATACGCCAGCGATGAGCAGCACAGCCTGGGCTGAGGCGAGCGAGGCAGAATGTCAGCATATGGATTCCTCAAGCACCAATCTGGTGCACAACTCTGTTATTAAGCCAGAGAACAGGACAGGGCACTTGACCCATCAATGTTACTTTGCACAGAGGTTGCTCCTTGGAACTGATGGTTGTGATAGTCTTGAGTTTCCTGCAGTGGTTACAGGCTGAGGTGGTAAGTCGCAGGAGTATTTTTTTTCCCATCAGATCTTGGGGAGATCCTTGGCACTTAGAGCTGCTTTTGAAGGTCCTGTATTTGAACCTTGTTTCATTCTTTTTCTTCTTTTTTTTCTTTTTCTTTTGAACATAACAAAATTTAAGTTGCAGTCTCGTTTCTTGAATACAAGCATACAGTTAAATTCTCAGGCAGTGGTTATTAGCATTTTGCCTTTGTAGCCATTTTCTAATCATTGTGCAGATGAAGTATTTCAGGATGAGAAAGTTACTGTAGTTTTTTAGCAAGTACCTCAGGCAATTTGCTGACATATATCAGTGCACTTGTCAAATGCTTTGACACAGATGTCTAGTTTTGGCAACCACAGAATTTGAATATCCTACCCTGTACATATCTATTCATAGAGTCAATTCAGATCCGGTGTAGGTGGGTGCAACTTCATTGACTTCAACTGTGAGGCAGCCGCCTGCACTCGAGCTGAATTTAGGCTGAGAGAAGTGTGCCCGAGAACTGGAGAGACGTCAAAATGGTCCTCCAAGACCTGTTGCTGTCTCCGCCTGTGAGCGGGGATGTGTCGCAGACATCACTGAGCCACTGGGGCCAGCCAGGGCAGTGATAGATGGGCTGGCCTTGCCCTTCACCTCCTCTGCAGGAGGGTAATTTGGAGTTGGAGCCAACTCTGGGTGATGGAGTGGTCTTCCTTCCACCCATGCTCCAATGCCCATCCTCACCCTCTGGCTGTCACGTTGTGTCTCCAGCTGGCTCAAGAGCAACTGTGGAAACAGGGACTCTGTTTCCCCTTGTAGAGGTTTTTTTTTTTTTTTGGCCACTGTAAATATCCCAAACATCAAAAAAACTTTGTTCTCCCTCTGGCCAGCTATTCTATCTTTCTGCAGCTACAAATCCCCAGGATTATTAATCATTACTATTACTCACTTAACTGAGCTTCTCACTGGTTTCCCAGTAGGCATTGAGAAGGAGGGTTTCTTTTCCACCCTTGGAGGAGCAGCCACCCCAAACTGTCACAGCGATGGAGGTCCAGGCTGGTGGCACAGAGGCCCTTTGACGCCTCAATTGGTCCCAGTTACTTTGGGTACCCACCAGACCACACGGCTTCCCCTCTGCTGCCCCAAAACCCTTCCAGGGAGAGTTTCACATTGCAGAGAGGACAGCCAGGAAATTAATGCCGACAGGATCAGCCTTAACGTACCTGCTAATATCCCATGGGTCTGTGGTGGCTGGTGCTGCCTGTGCAGCTGTCACTTCCCCACTCGGTGATCCTCCACACTGTGAAATACGTTAGCGTGGCTGGAGGGGAGAGGCAGGGTGCGTGTCCCTTGCATTACCAGTGATTGCCTCTTCTGCTCCATCCCAGTCCAGAGCTGTTTGGTCAGGGAAGCCCAGAGAATGCATTGCAATTTGGAGCAAACCCCCAGTATTAGCCTGTTAATAGTCTCAGACATTGTGATTTGCTAAGGTTTGACTTGTTTTAGCAGTGCTATGAGAGAAGAATAAAAACATTGTTGTAGATGCTCGTTTGCCTGTAGGTAGAAACACAATTGCCATAGTATATTTGCGTTTGTCGCCGCATATCGTGTCCAGATTTGATTTTTCTCGAGATGGTCGTGAAGTGAAACCCAGTGGATTGACATAATGTCTTCGCCTGTAAATCATTGCGCTGAGCTGCCCTGCCACTATCGGAAATAATCACAAAATACAGTGCTACATGACACAGATCATCCTTTGGTTTGAAGAACACAGTGTTAATTTTATGCTCTCCTTTCACATAAACACCCTCACTTGCACCTTAACAAGCCCCCAAACATTGGTTACCAAACGACCATATTATATCAACCCCCCTCTTTTGTTCACTCGCTATAAAATTGAACAACTGGGACTGAGAGAATTTGGCCTCGGTCCAAAACATGGCTAGATGCATCTGCATTTGGCTCTGTGCCCAAAGATATAATATTCAAATGTGAGTTGTCCTTAATTTTTGTTTAAATCATCCTTTTTACTTTTTCTTTTGGGGAGGCTGGTGGTGGGGGGATACAGTGCTTGTAAGATGTTTTCCTCTCTTGTTTTCAGATTATTTTTTTTAATGCAATTTCTATCTCTTCTTTCCCCATGGAATTCAGGAGAGGTGAAACCTGGTGGGACTGTTTAGAAATTAAATGGGCCCCCTAGAAACTACTCTTTCAGAACCACTTAATATTTAAGAAAGAATGGTACCATTTCTGTAGTTTCTTATAAACATCCTACAAAATATATTGTGCATTCTCTATATTCTGTGTGTATTCTATCAGTATTTCTCTGATATATTTTTTTTGTTGTTAATAAAAAAGGCTTTTATTACCTATGAAATTCTAGGGCTTTTCTACTCAGACTTAGCTGCTGCTGCCACTGGTTTATAATAATTATAAATGTGCTTGGGACAGTAGGTCTTGGTACAGATTGTCGGGGTGGACCTTCTCTGACTGCGATGGGCTTTGGGTCAAACTGGAGTAGATTTTTGCTTGCAATGGAGTTGCACGTAAATCCTTTGTGCATGAAGCTGACTGTGATTGAAGCAGGGCAGGACTTCGAGAAGTGGCGTGGTACAAAATCAGCTGCAAATTCAGTCTTGTCTTGCACTTCTCTGTTCATGCTGCCCTAAATTCAGTGACATAAAGGGAGGAGCAGGTCAACAGAGAGTGTGACCTTCAGCTGAGGAAACATTTGCTGTATTTTCCATGCTTTAGTTGCTGTTATTAATACTGAGAATGCTTAGCAGCAGTACCAATTAGATTGGTGTAAATAGAGATTATAATGTGGTTAGGGATAACACAATTGACGATACGTGTATTTAGTAAACAAGACTGTCAGTATGTATAAAACATCAGCAACATGTTAAAGCTTGATATTTCATAAGACAGCAGAGCACGGGGATTGCTTTGAGACAGCAAGCTGAAAAAACATTTCATTTATAAATGAAACGTGTTTTAGTGTTATAAACCCCAGCAGGCAATTCACTCATTGGGGCTAATCATTCAAAATCTGCTCTTCTTTGGTAACAAGCTGAAAGAGAGACAGAGCGGCATTTCCAAAGACATTGGGGGTTTTCTTAGTCCTTAGGAACAAGTTTATTTTAGCTTTTGTTTTTTTCAGATTTAAAAAATGCTGTCTTCTGTATCTGGAGAGTAGTTCTAAAAGGCTAGGTTTATTAATATTTTCCAGATTTACATGAACTGTTATGTAAATAATGACAAATATGGAGACTTAAAATATATGCCATGTGTTGTGGAGGAATTAAGCATCTTCCTTAGATACCTGAACCAACAACCTTGAGTAAGGTATTTAAAACCAAGTATGATGAGTAATTGTAAATCAAGTGCTTGAGCGTCTGAAGCAGTTAACAAAAGAAGTTTGTGCTTATTGTCAAAGTATTTCTGAGACTAAATTGCTCAGCCCCCCTTCTCAGGCTGCTGTTACTGCTCTCTTACAATACTGTGATCTGAATAGGAGATTTGTACCTGATCACCGAGGCTGGCAAGGTGGATTACCAGCATGCTGAAGCAGAAGAAGAGGTTTAGGTTTTAGTCGGTGGGTGTGAGAACTGGAGTCGGTGTCAGTAAATGCTGATCTCCCAGAGGTAACCAGGTGCAAAAAAAATGAATCTCGTCGTTTATGAGGGATCAGTGTTTAACCAAAACTGACTCTGAAAAAATCACCCATCCCAGGCGTGGCATTTTCTCTTCCTCCTCTTTTCTCCTTATCTCCCTGCAATGGTACAGGACTTTTTTTTTCCAGCTGTAATTGTAAATATGCTGCAAATGTGGGAGACATATAGTGGCTGTGGATATGCCGTACTCAATGTTTGTAAAGAATGTGATGAAGCAAAGTCCAAGAGAAAACATTAAAATCTTTTTCTGTCAAACTCTGGTCTTGTTTGCCACATGGGTTGCAGTTGGCCAGCATTGTGAGGAGACCCAGTAAAACCGAGTTACACTATTAAAACATACTGGGTATAACAGCGTGTTCTGTGTTTCTCTTACTATTTTCAAAAATGTCTCAGTACAAAATGGAGTTTTGCTTAAAGGTACTGGGAAGGTGACTTTTATCTTTCTTTAATGGTGTAATGAAAGTCACTTAGGAATTGAAAAATGTAAATGATATAACTGAATCCTTGTGTACTGTGCTAACAAAAAATAAATATTGGAAGTTGTTGATGAGGCCAGAAATAAAGCCTAATTTAAGAAAAAGTGCTGAACTTAGTGATGGGGGAGGGGAAAAAGCAAAGCAGATGTACATCTGCATGGAACGAAGTAGTCAAATGTTTGTCTAAGTTAGAAGGGGAAACCTGTGTGTTTCTCCTAATCTCATGTTCTCTCCCAAGATGTTCTTACTAGATGATCTCATAGCTACATATTTGTTCATATTGAATTTACTCTTTATACATTCTATATCTGGCACGGTAACTTCCACAAATTAATTCTCACAAGCGTGACCCATTTCTTCATTTCAAGAAGAAATTTTTACCAGTAACTGCTGCTCTCCCTTAACCACTAGCAAGGAGGTTGCTGGAAAACAGCATCAAAATAATATCGCCTCTCTTAAAAAAAAAAGACAGTGGAGGCAGACCTAATTTGTATATACTGCTGTTAAATTATAGAGCAGCATCACTGAAGCATGAGTTGTCACCTGCTGACATTTTGTTCAGCTGAGGGCTGCAGAGCACAATGTCTGCACGGTTAGACACTGATGTCAGGCTCAGTGGAGATGCAGATATACGGAAAAAATAAAGATCAGAAAACAAGCTGCTGGGTATGATTTGGCCACCTGGGTATTGCCATTTCTCCAAGGAGCCATGTTGCGTGTGTCTACACCAGGAGGCTCTAGCTGCAGATGATGGGGAAAGCCTATGATGTGGCCTTCCAGCTGCATGAAGCTTCCATTCCCATCAACTGTGGGTCTCCTGTGGAAAAACACGTGGCAGCTCTTCAAAACGCCGGAGCAGTGAAGACTCCATATCAGTTGTTTCTATCAAGAGACCCTGAGACTAAGCCGAAGTGGAGATGCCTGTGAGAGCTGAGCCTCAGGGCAGGGAGGTAGACTGGGCACTTTTCACTGCCACCTCCCAAAGATCACATGTGGATGTGGAGGTCCATGTGCCACTGCAACTCAATGCTTCTGCTTAAGTCAGCAGGTTGCTTATAAGCAACTGCAGATGTGCATTGTGCTCTTATTGATCAGTCACTGTTATTTTTAAGTTTGACAAGGAGAAAGTTGTGGGGAACTGTCCCTTGTGAGACTCTTCCATGAGAGCATTGGACTCGGTGGTTGTTTTACACGGAGGCTTGCATTTCCCTGTGCTGACTGGCTGACATTTAGATGCAGCCTGTAATGAGCTGCTGAGCTTCGAGTCATTTCTGAAAAACACGAGTATCGTGCAACTTCCCCTTATTCACTACCAACAAATGCAGAGGCTGAAATGTTTATGGTTGGGCTTCAGTGCAGATGATTTTTTTCTCTCCTGGGGCTTATCATGTGCCTCTTGCCCAGCCGCTCTCTGGGTCTTTCCTGCAGCACCTTCTACATCCCATCTCCCGTGCAGTTCCCTGTGGCATTAGCTATGGCTGCTCTCCTCTCAGCTGCCTCCTCCGCAACAGTCAAGCTCCTGTGGAAGCAACTCAAAATCCTTCCATCAGATACTTGAGTGACTGCATTATGGACATCATGGATCACACATGCATCTCATATCACCGGATTGTGCTGTCTGCTGCTAATTTTGGTTGTGGATTTTTCTCGGGAACAAATGAGCTTTTCTATGGCTTGCACAGCTCTAACTTCACCTTTGGTGCCACATGGTGACTGGGAGGCAGACACAATCTTTTCAGCTGGCTACTCTGCCAATTTTTTCTGGAAATTGTTTAGGTCTAGCTCATGACAAATCTTTTGTGCCTATTTTTCCCTATCTTTGACTTTCATTTTCTCATTAAAACCTCTCACATGTGTAGGAAGAGGGTTTTTTTTTTTCTTCTCTGTGGGAAGGAAAGGCTCCTTTACTGTAATACTTCCCTTTTCTTGGTGATTTGCTTTCCCCTTAAGCTGTGGCAGCCATTCCTTTCTATCCTTGCCTGGTGAAATCCTGAGAAGCTCCATGGACTGCAGTGAATGCAGCTTTCTGTTTGAAATCCCTCAGCAGTTCTAAGGCAGCGTTGAGTCTTTTGACCCTAGCAGAAGAGGTAATGTTTGATCCTTACAAGGTGGCTGTTCAATATTGGATTCCTATTCCAATATTGCAGTTAAAGTCAAACATGGAAAGTTCATTATCTAACGTATGTAATGTAACAGCCGAAAAATTAGGTTAAGGTAACAGAAATTATGTGCTTTCTGAGTAGTAGTATCTAAAATGAAAGGCCACTTACCTTCAGTAATGGCTTTACGAAGTAAATCCTCCTTAGAAATTTTACAATGGTTCCTAAAAATCTGGTATCTGTTTCAGGAGATCCCAAGAGCCTGCTTTAAAGGCTCTTTCTGTTCAGTTTCCTCCATTCTTATTTTGCCTTCCAGTGTCCACCCCTTGCTCTGTGGCTGGCAACCTCCCAGCCCACAGGCGAATGCCTTCAGTCTCCTCCGTCTGAAGTTCACGGTCAACCAAAAACTCTCTGAACCAGTCTTTGACACAAGTGGGTTGTTTTCTTTTCCCATCTCAGAACACAACTAGCTCCTGCCTACCACTAACGAGAAGACTAAGACCAATATGATGGTGCAAGGGCCAGTCGCATGGTCATAGCAGGGGTCAAGGTGGAAAAAGTGTTGATTTTGTGCTTTTTCACCTAAGGGACGCTTAGTGTCCATTGAAGAGAGCACACTAAAGAAGTGATGCAGAATTACTCATGCTTGCAACTGCTGCATGGTGTGAATGCAAGTTACTTTGTGGTTTGTTACTGGAATAAGGATGCATTCAATTCTCTGAATTTTATGAAATTTATAAAGAAACAGGAATTCTTTTGATATTTTGGGTTCCTCAAATTAGTGAAATGAAAGGTATCTTTGCTATTTCTTTTTTTGCTGTTTCTTCTCTGTTTTCTCCATTTCCCACCTCCCCACAGAGTAAGGTTTTTGATGAATAAGCAACTGATGATCACACTGTTTCTCTAGATCCTCTTTTGTAGCAGGAATATTGAAAAGTTAAGAAACAAAACCGCTCTAAGTGTATTTCTCCTCGTTAACTTTCTTCTGTATTTCAGCTTTTCAGCACCAGTAATTCCAGAGTGGATCTACATTTCAAAAAGGCAGATTTAATCTGACATTTCTGGTGTTCTTCCAAAGAGTAGTTAGGGGTTACTCACCTGAAGTCTATCTTAATTTAGTTTAACTCTATAGGATATATTTTTTCCCTTTCCCAACACCTGCCCTAGGATGATGAGTGAGATGCAACATGTTACTCAGTACAGGTTTTCTGTGGTGGTCTCACAGAAGTATGGGGATAAAGTTGAGATACTGTACTATAGTTGCTAAAATACATATGAAATGCATGACTGAGATCTCCTGTGGTATGTTGTCAGCTTTTGGGAATCTAACTCTTTCTCAAAATGACCCTAGAGGAGGTGAGGGGGGAGGCAGGGCAGGTAAAATTGATGAATATTCAAATTCTTATTCCTGTTAAGCATGTAATTCTTCAGAAATTGTGGTGAGTTTAGGTGCCAAGGCAGAAATGTGAAGCCTGGATGATGCAGAGCTAACTGTGTGGATTCCTAAAAGAGCTTCTGACCAGCATGGAGATAGTTCCAGGCTCCACAGGAGAGGACTTTTACCCTATTGGGAAGTGATTCTAAATTCTCTTATCTGTATAAAATGACCACACAGCAGTTTCTCAAAATGGTGGTGGTAAAATGCTATTTTAACAGATTCAATAGTCAAATCCTTTATTTGCTTGGCATCTGATGAGTTAGGACCCTAGCTTGGAGTGTACACCTGGGGCTGGTCTTGTCATAGGGATCTTATTTTACAACCTTTGGTTGTTTTTTAACAGGCATGTAGAAACCCCTGGTCACACATGGTATTTGTCTGTTTTGGTACCTTTGGTACCTGAAGAACAGGTCAAGCACAAGACAGTTAAATACCTCTATAGGGATCTAACCTCATTAATTTTAAAGTATTCCTAAGCTCAGAAACTTGGTCATAAAAATAGTGTGTGCATGTTTCTTGCATGCAGTTTTGTTCCTTGCTAGCTTCTGTACTGTATACATTATACTAACATATTTTTTTAATAAGAAATACTCTTGTAAGCTTGGCCTGCCATTTGAGAGTCCAGATACCTTCTTCTCTAGTTGTTAACCATCAACAGATGTGAAAACGCAACAGGTCATATTTTCTCTGCCACAACTTTTCATTTAAGGTTAGACTTAACACAAAGTCAGGGTTAAAATGCTGCGCATGTATTTTGAAATTAGTTGTCAATGCTGTTTCACAAAAAGAAATAACCAAGCTCATTCTTTGCTCTTTTGTCTCTGAAGGGCAGGCAAGGAACAGAAGCAACAATAGCAACAACAAAGATTTGAGGCCTAAGCAGATGTAATTTAAAGGCAGTGATAAAATGTTTTCTAAATGGCTTTTTTTAAAAAAAATCAGTAACAATTATTCTCTTTATTCCAAATACTTATGATATTGAAGCATTTATGCATAGTTTCTTTACCAACATGACGGTTTTCAGTTTTGCCTTCCCCAAAATAAGTATCATCACATATTTCTTTAAATGTTTTCTAAATGGCTTTCCCATAGGAAAAATAATAAAATTCCCTAATAACTTTGTTAAATTGTTTGCAGGTGTCAGTCATAAGTATAGACATGAATAAACCAAAATAATGGTTGTATAATATTAAAGAATCATAAAGCAGAAATACAGCATGAATAAACTGAAACATCAAGGGGTCTTGAATGTTATTCCAGTCTTGTTGCATGTGGTAATCTCTGGACTGTGCATGCATCTGTCCTGTTCTAATGATACAGCAACTTGCTCTCATTTCGTTTTAACAAGGAGTAGATGTAGGGTTTTTTGGGGAAAAAAATATTCTCCAAAACAGTGTCAAGAACTGTGTTCTTGATATATTACAAAAGATATTTAATAACATGCTCTGTCATCTAACAGAGAAATATTTTGATTCCCTAATATAAGTTATAGTAGACTCTCTTTAGCATTTGTGTGTATCTCTACTCTCACCACAGAAGCCTGCTAGAATTCTTAACATTTAGCTTCAAGCACAGTATTTACTGTGCACCATGTTTATTTTTTTTTTCTTGATGCTGCAATGGCTTTCTTAACAGCCAAAGAAAAGTGTATTTGTTTCTCTTGAAAGGTGGCTGTCACACTTTTCCATGTTGACTGATAAACAAATGCATTTGCATGGGTTATTTTCCTTGACTTCATGCACGGTACTGCTGATAAGAGAAACTAAGTGTAATTACTATACTTACTACTCCTGCTATGAAGAGCTAAAATAGAAAAAAAAAAATCCTTCCTATGATACTTCATTAGCTAATCTAATTTTTCATTTTTCCATACTCACCATTTCAAGAACACATATTCAAAATACGGAAAAGTTACACACATCAGTAAAATGTAACAGGTATTGCACACTTTAAGCAAATCATCAAATAGATTGTCCAGACACAGCTATGTGTCTGCAGCGAGACACCCCTCACCAAAAGATTTTAGCACTCAGACAAAATTTATTNCTTTAAGCAAATCATCAAATAGATTGTCCAGACACAGCTATGTGTCCGCAGCGAGACACCCCTCACCAACTTGGACAAAATTTATCATCTTATGAGCTCTCCATAAGCATGGTGAGTGGTCTGCATTTATCCAGGCTCAGGCTTTTGGTGACAGAGGAGGGTACAAGCAGCTGACATTGTGGCCCTGAAACTACTCTAGCCTTACAGTAAATGAAGCCTTCTGCTGAGCAGTTTTAGAGTTTAGGAGAGGTTTGGGCTGTTTACTAGAACTAGTGGTGGTGGATGGATGCTGCAGAGGATCCCTCCAACCTTCACTCCACCTGCAGGCATGGCCTCTGTTCCTTGAGGGTGAGGAAGGGGGTGTGCAATGTGGGTGCTTCAGCAGGACAAATCCTTACAGAAATACTTTGCTAGACCACAAAACCAAGACCATTGCCCTTTTATGCCACCCTTACGACACCCTGACAGTACCACTCCACTAAAGAGCTAGAGGCTATTTAGGCTCCTAGGCTTGAGGATGGAGGCAATGTCAACCTGGCCTCACCAGCGACCCTAGAGATACCTCACAGCATTGCTGTGTGCAGAGTACTTCCATGGAAAAGGCATGGCTTTGTTTTGATGAAATGCAGAGTGCTAGGAAAGTGCCGTGTGTAGATAATATTTCCCATCCACCCTGTCAGCAGCCCATTCTGTACTCATCCTGGAAACTGCTCTGCTGATAGATTGGCTCCTGATATGGTGTCTGTGGTCCTTGATCAATTATTTTTGCTCTTTTTTTTGGCTCGGAACAAGGACAGCTTTCTGTAAAGTAAGTGCTGGCTCAAGCATTCTCTGCTTTTTCCCTGGGTGTGTTTGCATGTGTGTGTGGTGGATACATAATAATGTGGTATCTCTACATCTAGAGCCTGGTGATTTTCTCTTGCAGTCTATGTCAAATCATCAGGCGTAGCTGTGTGGTGCCATGAGATAAATCTCCCTCAAAAATCAGTATACCTGTCGTGGACTGAGCCGAGCGTAGCACCCATCAGCAATCAACAGTGGTGTTACTTGTCTCTTCCCTCTGAGATACAACCATGAACTGGGGCTTGGGGGGCAGCACCCATGTCACAGGGTCATATTCAGCCCAGCGGTTCATCCATGGGGCTGGAGAAAATCCTTTGCACCAGGGGTCAGCTGGGCTGCTCTGGAGGTTGGGCTGCTCTTTGACAGCAGAGGCTTTTTCAGGGTCCCATGACCACTTTGCAAACGTAGCTGGTTGCCCAGGTGGGGTTTTATTTGCATGCCTGGCTTTTGTTTGTGACAGTATGCAAATACGAGTGTCCTGCATCTCCAGATAATGACAAGGAGTGGAGTTAATTTTTAAGGAGAAGCTGTACAAGCACGGCACAGTTAAAGTTCTTGATGTAAAGAAAGTCACCAATTCACAAAGGAATTTGATTACCTCTATCCATTATACACACACAGTGAGTGATCGTGCTACTAACCATCTGTCATCTATTTCATTTGCATCATCAACACCTGCCCTGTTTATCTGCTACATTCTTTTCTTCGCTGAATTCTTACACTGCTTTAATAAAATACAGAAATGTTATTGTTAAAAACCAATTAATTTACAATCCTCCATAGAGATAGTATTACTTATAATTCAATTTAGCTTCTAATGACCTGCTTTCTTGCAAAATGACTTAATTCTAGTGTCAAAGATTAGTTATTAGACATTACCCTGCTGCACCAGTCATGTACTGCTGAGACAGGCAAAGCAGCTCTAGGTGTCCCTGGTCATTAATCAGAACTCGGAGACATTTTCCCTTTAACTCATTACAGAACCTGATTTCATCTGCCACTTTAACTCTTTGCTTTACAGAGTATTTTGAACCTGCTTTTCCTTGTGTTTTCATATTTTGAGCCTGCAAGGGGGAGAACAGAGCTGGAAGTCTGATTGCTTTGGAAAAACCTGTTGTTGCCCACCCTTTGTGCTGACCCCTCCGCTGAGGAGTTCGTTTGGCATCTCAACCACTACGTGAATGAGGCCTGGGAAGCAAGACTTGCTTTTCCCTGCACCGGTTTTTGGGGAAACTAACACAAGTGGATTTTCCACACAATTATAGTGCTGGGTGTACTTTCCTTTTTATTATGAGAAAAGGTATTATAAACATACAGCACAGAGGCCAGCCTGCTTCCACGCCAGTGGCTTGGCAAGGCAGCTACTGCTAGCCACCTCCTTCCTGGGCTTCACAAAAAGGGTTGTGAAGCAAGTGGGCAACTCCAGACAATTCTCACAGCGTCAGCTGGGCTCATGGGCATTCAGAAGAATGGCTGGATTTGCAGTTCACACATTGATGTTTCATAGACAAAATACTACGTGCAATCTAGGGCTGTGTCAAATTCTTCTTTCTTGCAACATCCCAGGCAAGGGTTGGCTTTTCTCATTCATTACTAGTATGGCCTTTTTCTCAAGTGGAGCAGCGCTTTACTGGGAGCAACCCTATTTGTGGGGCATTTGCAGGCTGTGATATGGCAGTAAGGATGGATTTGATCTTTGGAAAACAGTCTAAAGCGCTATTTTGTGCCTGTGTTTTTTTTTGTTTCTGTGATGCATAAGAAAAATACCTGACATTAAATTAAATACCAAACCTTTAGAGCATTTCAGGAACAAAGGGCATAAAAATTGCATATACAAATGGGTGGATTATATATAGAAATTAAATCTTTTAAACAATTTATGACATCTTAAGCTTTTGAATAATTACATGCTAAGTATTTTTAAAAACCATAACAAAGTTAAAACTTCAGGCTCATCACAAGCCATTAATGGAGACAGCACAACTGGCAGGATTTAATGTGGAAAAGGTTATTTCTTCTATTCACAGCCAAGTCTATATGCTGCAGTACTACTTCCAATAAAAATCTTATTTTTAGCATGTTTAAGTGGTGCAGCTTAGAGTGGGTGAAATTTTTTGTTTTCCCAAAATACACTCCTGTCTTTCGAAAACTGAGAAGCTACCTAGTGTTATAAAAGGCAAATAAAGTCTCATCTGACTTCTTGACAACTGCATGCCATGCTGGAAGAATAAGAGATGCTCATTATTTTCCTAAAGCACAGGAATTGGCTGTACAGTGTAGGCTGATGAAACTTCAACAGCTGTCTTCTAAGAAGCAGGGGTTTTTTTCACAATAGACTATCAAGGGACATGTGAATAGTACACCAGACTAACTCTTAAACAACAGGCATTCTTACAAATGATCAAACTCAGCTATGAGCGCCTAAGAATAACCTCCTTTGGATGGCAGGGATGGGATCTTGCTCTTCGTGTACTGCAAATGCTAAAGCCCTACATAAAACATTTTGCTGGGTGAATGCTCTGTTTATATAGCTTATAATATTTGCAGACAAAATCCATCTGAAACTCTAATATCTTAAATACCGTGAGGATCAGCCCTTTGGACAATATGGTAAATCTCTTTGTATGAGCATCCTTAGCAGCACTGCTTTCCAAATGATATAGACTCATTGCTTCAATCAGACTAATAAATAATTCACATTTCTAAATGGTTTCTACGCAGGGTGATGGAGCGTTGTGGTAGGCTAGGAAAAATCCAGCTAGAGCCTAAAATGTCTTCAGACATAATCCTAAAATAATCCTGTTTTCAAATGGTAAAAGTTCGTGCCTCCTGCTCAGGCGGCACATCATCAGCATCCAGATCAGGAGTTATGCCAAACTAGCTGTAATCTAATATGGAAATGAGATGTTGGCCTTGATATTGTGTCATTCTTCTGAATGGGATCACCTGCACCCATATCTCCTAGGAGGAAATTTCAAACAGAGTTAGCTCCTTAAACCTTCTAATTAAAATGAGAAATCCCCAGGCTTCCATGACTCAGCCTCGGAAAAAGATTATTAGGAATTTAATAGGGAAAATATCGCATCTCAGACCATCTGTGACCCAGTGCTCTGTGAGAATTTAAAGAAAACTGGAGGGAGGAGGTGCACGCTCCAAAGCACACTCTAGGAGTACTTTGTTGGAGCTGCAATAAATCAACATAGTTAGAGTACAGCCTTTTTCAGATTTAATTACTGTTACATAATTATTAGCAAAGCAGTCTCCTCTGAAACTGTAAAACTCATTACATCAAAAATCCCCAAGCTCCTGATGGAATTTATGAACTAGTTACTTTCTTCCTAGCTCTGGGAAAATGCAATAGGATGCATTTGGTTTTGTCTTCAGCAATTTTTCAGTGTGCTGAGCTATTTTATTCTTCCTAGTTTTGGGGAACATTCCCTACTTGCTTTTTTTTTTTTTTAATTAAACATGTTCCTTTTTATTTTGTTTGCTTTTCTACTGCCATGTAACGTAGACATGAGCACTCGGGGACAGACACCCTTTCCTTCTCACTGAAAGGGAATCGCATCTCATTTCCTCCATCACTGCAGTAGCTACTGATTGAGCTGAAGTACAGGCTCCCTTGTGGAGATGCCAAAGAACAAAATTTTCATTGTCTTTTCCCAGAGGTTTTGCTGTGAATACCCAGCTTTAAAACCTGCCAATGATCTGAACAAATAGCCACCAGGGAAGGCCATTTGGAGTCTATATCAAACGAGCCTGAGGCCAGCCCATTCCTGACCATTGCTGCCCAGTTTGAACGGGTTGACACCTACCTCCTGGCTCTCCTGTAGGATAGTGAAGAGGTTGCACGATGCCCCCCTAATGGTTGAGCTTTAAATCCATGACATTGCCTCACAGATAGAAGCAATAAGAGACTTCCCCTCAGAGGGCTGAGAGAACAAGTGAACGGTAACAGCAGTGGCTCCTTTAGCATCCTGTTATTTCACAGCTGTTGGGGCTGGGCTGAGCAAACAGTGAGGTCTCAGCCCAACTACAGCAATCCTCCCTTTCCTACTTCTTCCCTCAGCCAGGAAATTGTACTTCTTAGCAAACCTTGTAGAAGCAGAGCCCAGCCATCAGCCCAAGGAGGTTCTCCTAAAGCTAAGCCTGACTTTGGCTGCTTGTGAGCTCAGGAGACACAAGCCTAGGGAGAGCTAGACTCTGTTCAGGGGTAACCCACAGATAGTCAATGCTTTTGCACTATAGCACAAAGCTGAAATCGTATTTACCTGTTGAAATGGCTATGATAATACCATCGTCAGATGGGGGAAGACTAGCCTGCTTTTTCTTGAGCTGCTTTGGTAAGTTTGTGGCATCAGAGAGTAAATGACCTCCCTGTAGTTACCCCCTCCAAAATATGACTTTGCTGTTGTATAAGTTGACTTGCTCTTTCATGCAAAATTGCAGATCTTATTGTGGCAATTTTATAGGTGCCCAAAAGTTCTTGTCTCAATCCAATTTTATTTACCTGTAGATGTAACAGTGAGGTAACATTTGCCCCAGCGTTTAAACTGGTGACTGAGAATACTTGATACTGAGCTACACTGGGTTAGGAATATAGGGATATTCACTTTTGCTGTGCATTTAATATAATTTAATTATCTTCACAGATACATCTCTTGGTAGATATTATAGATTGCAAAATAACAAGGAATCCATGCAAGACAATAAAATATAACTTAATTTTGCATAACATTTTAATGTGATCTGAATCCTAAGATGTTTAATAGAGTTAAATGATACATTTGTAATACCCCAAAAGAGAAATTAAGGAACAAAGCAAGAATGAATAGGAGCCCTCTTTCCCAAAAGAGGGATATGGCTCACGGATCAGGATGTGCATTTCACACAGCACCAGCTGAAGCAAAGTTTCCTGCACTATATTTCTGGTAGACAATAGATGAACAGATGCTTTAGAGAGGAAGAGAGAAAGATAGAGAGAGTTTGGAACCGGATTTTTAAATGAAAGAGGAGTCAGTAGACTTTAATGGAAATAGGATTATATGTCTGAGGTTTTTTTTAAAAAAATTTTTTTCCTTTTCTCCCCTAGTAAAAAGCAATTGCTTGAAGTGTTCTGGAGAAGCAGGTCTTGAGGAGGTCCTAAGGAGACAATAGTTAAGGTAAGAGGAATTAATAGTGTAATCCTTATTGGTGGGCTGAAGAAGAAAACATTGTATATGAAACAGAAGATAAAGATGGACATGAAGATAATCCTAGTATCATCCATGAGGTTTATTTGAATTGCAGAGAGCTCTGTCCAGATCTAGGTCAGAGAGAGAAGAAATAGAAGCGTCCTTGAGGACTCTCCTTATATGAACATCTTCTTCTGAAGCATCTCACTGGAGAATTGTACTGAGCTCATTTTCTTGGACACATCCTTACTTTGTGAAAGATGGGCTCAGGGTGTTTATTGGCTTGGAGGCAGGGAGCAGGATTTGGGCAGTTATGTGGGCCACTGGGTAAAGCATCAGATTGAGGTCTCAGACACTTGAGCAAGTTACCATAGCTTAATGAGTTCCTGTGTAGCAGCTGAGCTGTTGCAAATGTAGGGTAGCACATGCTAATTTAAACTGTTTTCACTGGGGCTCAGCTGATGCATGGCAGCCATTAAGCCAAGGTAGCCCAGTCATATGTCTGAAATCTGATTGAAGGACTCTGGGTTCCGCTCAGTTCAGGAGGTAGGTCTTCAGGCTTCTGTTCACTTCATGACTTCTTTGGGCAACCATTTCATCTTGGTTTTCTCATGCATATAGCAGTAGTAATGGTGCCAACTCACAACTGTGAAGTG
>VXBO01012260.1:155548-171624 GCA_013400135.1 Rhinoptilus africanus | reverse complement strand
GGGGGGGAGGTTGGGGGGGAGGAAAAAGAGGAATGTTTTAAGAGTAGGATGTTTCTGTTTGTTGTTGAATAGAAGTGTGGAGTATGTTGAACTTTGATTTTAATGCAAAGTTTTCATGCTTGTCCTCCTTAATACCTGAGTAAACCCAATGCGTTTAAAGGGGTTTTGCTGGTATAAATGAGGACAGAATCTTGCTATAGGGACTTAACTTTCTGTGGTGGGCAGGCATAAACTCAGCTGAGATTTATCAGAATTCCTGGGAAGTCCTGAGGGAAGAGCAGAAAAATCAGGAAATGAGCTTTTTTTCTTACGACTTACTCTCTTTGAGTGTTTCGGAAGGTATCAGGCACCCTTGTCCTCCCAGGAGAAGTGCATAAGTGTCCATTTTTTAAAAATACGATATGCTTTTTAATCATTTAATATTGAGAGGTTTGGTTTCTCCCTTGTTTGAAATGAAGGTGTTCCCCTGTGGAAGGATTTTTATTCTGTCTTTGTGTGGTGATCATAACATGTGGCACTCCAGACAGCTATTCTGCTCAGAGCTAAAAAACACTAAGCATTTCCTTTAATACTACCAATAAACATTTGTGTTATTTTTTCCATAAAGTGGTACTCTAAGCCTCGTGCCAGTTCTTCAAGTGACAGATTTTTTTGGAGGCGAAAGAAAAGTATCAGTATTTACTGGTTACCATAAGTATTTCCAAACAATTTAAGAAGCACAGAGTCCTAAAATATTTATGTATGCACATCACTTACAGTACTCTGCTACCATTTATTGGGCAGAACGACAAAATACATGTATCAGAGTTACGATTGCCGTGATAATTACTTGAGGGAATCGCTCCATAACGAAAATTAAAAATAAAACCATAATATCGTGTACAGTGATTAAATATTTTTGGAATGATTTATTCTACAATCATAGAGGTGGTTCATATTTCAAAATATTTGATCCAGAAAATTAACGTCTTGCTGCAAATTTGGTCATTGTATTCTTACAATAACAACTTCAGAAGTTGCGAAGGACAATGCTTCTCACATACTCGCAGTTAATTTCCTGTCTTGCCCCTCCTGTTATAAAAGAGTTTCAGGCAATAAACTTGCAAAGCACTATGAAAATCATCTGCTATCACTCCTGTGTGCATTTACAGTGGATCATAATGGGGAAGAGCAGAGCAAGAATCAAGGATTTTGATTTGGGGGTCCTGCCTCGCAAGCATAGGCAGCCCCTGCCTAGTTATTCATCAGACTAAAGATTTTCAACGGAGCTGTGCTAAGCCCCTCAGCTACCGCTTCTGGGCTGGCAGTAGCAGCTGTCTCTTACCATTATGCCCCGAGGAAGCAATGGCATTTGCCAGCAACTCCCTTTGTGTCTAACTCATTTCCTACATTCTCTTCTTTCATTTGCATAGTCAACTGGTCCTTACGCCTCAAGAAAATCAGGAGAGCATCTGAGGAATAAGTTGTTAGAAATGGAGTTTTTTAAACATCACACCAGGAGGTGCATGCACAGACCTCATTATATTCCCAACAGGTCTGCCAGCTCACGAGAACATAACACACCAGAGAGAGACTCTCTGTACTAACAGTTGACAGTACTAAAATAAAGAAGGCAGCTCCCCCGCTCCCTCCCATCTCAGGAAATCATTGTGTAGATGCAGGGAAATATTTCGGTGAGCCCGCTTTCCGTTGCGATGCCCTTCTGGTGGACAGGACTTATTGATGTCAGGAGTGTTAGAAAGAGTAACACTTAAGTTATAATATGCTGCCTGCTTCTATTGTTCTTCCCTCCATCTGTCTCCCTTCTTTCACAGTAATTTAGCCTGGGGTTGTCCCAAAAGCGTCAGTTAGAAATTAGTCAAAATAACCTGAAATCCTAGAAGAGGTTAGATCAGAGACTTGTTTCACTGAACCTCTTCAGAATCAGGGCTTCAGCATCGTTAGTGCTTTGATCTCCGGTGGTTTTTCTCTTCTGTGGTTAGCTGGGCTGCAATGGCATGCTGATGCCTTTGCTGCCCAGGAGAGATCTGGCAAAGATGTTTTCCAGGTGAGGGGTTGTGTTGACATCAACCACTCCGAACAAACAACAGCTAATGATGCCTCAAAGGTGTCTCTGATAAATTACAGTCACGAAGACACATGCACCCCCCAAGGAACCCCTTCTCATTCTTTTTGACTAGCCCAGTGGATATTTGCTGAGCCTGACCTCCTAGTTCTGGGTGGTGTTCATGTCTTTGTTAGGTGCTTTCAGGCTGTTCTTGATGTACTGTGCTCTCAGGATGTGAAAGGCTCTTTTTTGGCCAAGCCTCGTGCCCTCTTATTCTGAGTTTGGGTATGACTGGGGCTGTGCTTGATGTGGTTTCCCAGCTATAAGTAGAACCCAGGCACAGCTGAACAGTATTGAACCAAACCAGCTGCTGACTTATCAAACAAGTGGCAAGGCTTCAATCGCAAGAGCTGTTAATGAAAAAAAGATAATTCTGTGCCTATGATTTTGGCCTTATTTGCTGTTGACCTGGTGCCGACCGCCATGCCACAGCTGATGCCAGTTGCTTGTTTGAAGCAACAGAGAAAGCACACTGGGAATCTCCAACAATTTTATTAGCAAAGCTGGTCAGAAAACTTCCAACAAAGCAAAAGTGCTTTGAAATATCTTGCTTTGGTTATGAGAAAGACTTAACTGGGTGGATTTTTTGGAGGAGGGGGAAGAGGAGTGGAATGAGTATTACTGTGACCTGTGTGGGCTTGCAGCCTAGTGACTAGAGCTGTGGCGTGGGATGCCAGCATTCGTGGCATGCTCTTATTTGGAAAGGGCTCAGTTTATCACTCTTGCTCTCAGTCAGGCAATCGATCAATCAGACTTGAATCTAGGGGCATAAATCCACTGTAATCACTCTTCAGTGGGCTTTGTTAGGCAGCGATGAGCCTGGTGCTGCTGGAGTTTTGTGTGGTCTTAGTGCTTGAAGAAGGTAAGGGAGAGACAACTTTGAACAAGTGCTGTCACTCACTCAGACATGACAAGGGTCTGCAACAAGCCAAAGGAAATGACATGTATGTAAAACATACTGCCTTTATCTAGTTGATCTGTTCAAACTAATCACAGTGTACACACAGCTCCAGGTACGTTATGTAAAAACTCAGCAGTACCTCACTAACAGCCAATCTATGTGCCACTGTCAAAATTTGTGCTCTTTGGTTGTTTTTAAGCTTTGTAGTCAATGCTGATGTTGTATCATCTGGTTGTTATGTTTGGTCCTGTTGCCTCCAAAAGAGGTCTTGGATGCTCAGCGCTTTTTAAAAAGCGTGCCTTCATGGTCAGGAGGCTGAGCTGGTAATAGCTGTCTGAGTACAGATGCCTTTTTTATAAACACTAGTTATATTTCTGGTTCTATGAATGCATGTAGATATTCCTCAGTCTTACGTAGGATATGATAATCCCAGATGGTGTTAGTGATTTTGGACCTGCTTGGACTGTTGTGCCTATGTCGGAACCATCTAGAACAGCTTTTCTGTCAGTACGCGCAAGCTGACTTCACATGCCTATAGAACATTCTGCAAATGAGCCTCTGTAGTGACCAGGGAACCTAAAATTGAAGCCATATGGAAACTTACTGTGCATATTAAATTGCATGCAGCAGTGTTAACAGCATTTTGATTTGTGGCTGCAAGTAATAAATGAATTATATTAATTTTGTAGCTGCAAGTTAATTTCTCCAGAATTACTTTTTAATAACCAGCATCATGTTCGCTGGTAAGATTTAAATACATTTAGGAACAAATCTGAGGATTTTTTCTTTTTTTAAAAAAATGCTAGATTATCATTTGAGACTGAGTGTATTTTCATAATTCTGTAGATATTTCAAAGCAAAATCTCACATAGCAATTGAGTGACATGGAGACCAGATTACCTATACATGACAAAGAAGCTGGGGTAAATCACAGGTGAAATGGGTACACTAAGTGAAGACTCTGTATTGTCTACTGTTACCTTCACACATGCAGGAAAGGCAGGTATAACATTGATCTAGGATATCTGAGCACAGGAGTTATCCCTCCTTGTGTGCTGCCCTTCATCACCAATAAATTATCCTTTTTGGAGGAGGAGTAGCTTCCCAGACATCTCATAAGAAGGCAAAGGATGATGGTGAGTGTATGTTTGCAGCCTGGGATTGCTAGAAATATGTGTGGTCCCATATAAAATACCTTCTCGTATGCCTTGGTCCATTAATAACATACTCAGTGTATCAGTACTGATGATGCTGGTGTCATCTTTGACCAGAACAGCGCTGAATTTCAATTTCAGCACACAGATAGGAAAAAGAGTATAGGGAATATGACCACTGTAGCAGTGGGATATTGCAGCTTGTACTTTTAGTCTCTCATGGAGGCCACTAGGAACAGCTTAAGTGAACCACTGAAGAGCTTTTCCATAAGGCTGTGCCTGTGGTAGAGGCCATTACTCATGGTGGAGTCACCATCTTACAGAACGTGCTGACATCTGTGTGAGTACCTGAGGGTACAGGGAACCCGTGATTGAGTAAGATGTGGATGTATTGTACAGAAACATATCTCCTCTAGGGCATCTTTTGCAGGCTCAGCTGTTGTGAAGTGCCTGTTAATCCAGCATGAAGGCTGAAGTAACTGTTATGGGGTAGATGACCTGCTGTGCAAAGCAAATGCGTTGTTCAAAATAGGGATAGACAGAGTTGTAGTCGGGACGCACTTGCTGTCCAGGCGGAGCACTCCAGCTCACATTTAACGTACGTGTTCCTGAGGAGCTAATTCTCTGAATTTGTTGTGACCACAAAATTGCTTTTTTCCCCCACAGAAATCAAGTACTTCCTTACCGGTGCCATGGTGCATCCTGTACCGAATTACTCTATCCGCTAGTACATCCTTGGTCATACTTCTGGTTTGCATTTATTTGCATCCTGCATCGTTTGTTATGTTGGGGCTGCGTTTCCGTGGTTGTGATATTTATTTGTCATTCTGATTTCTGGGTTTAGTTATCTTAAGCCTCTCCTAAAAAGAGAGTCTGAGCTGAGGCACAGGGACGGGGTTATCCTTTTAGCTAATCATCTATTATTTTATTGAATAAGGGGAAAAACTGGGTGTGTAGACAAGGTAAGAATATATGAAATTTAGGAGTTGAGAGAACATGATGGTTATGAACTGTTTGAATCCACAGGCTGAAAGCCTGTGTAGCTAAACACCTGGGAACTCGTCGCTGGACATATTGAGTGGCTCTTCTTTCACTGTCTTATGACACTCCAAAATTTTGTGCCCTTTTGGCATCAAAATTAGTATAACTACATGCATTCAGTCAAATGATTTCCCCACTTCCTCATGAGGAGGACTTGCAAAATCTGTGCCCCAGTGGGTATAGGCGTGCCTCTGTGTGCTCACTGATGGGTGTGAAGTGAACCAAAATGGTTATTATCTCTATCGTGGGGAACAGATTTACTTTTCTAAAGTAATGCCTGTTATCAAGATGCCAAGCACAAGAACAGCTCTCTTAAATCCAGAGCTTTACACCGTGACTGACATGGACTTTCCCTCAGAATTTGGGGATGGAATTTCAATTGCTTGATTATTAAAATGAGCAAGAGTCCTGCTCCTGCTGTTCTCGGTGTCGGAACAATGACTTCTTTCCCACATGTGGTTCTCCTGGTGTGGGGCAAATATCCACTAGTATTCATGTGGGCTTCCCCCTGGATTCTGAGGAAGATCCCATCATAGTTTCTTTGTTTGCAATCTGTCTACCCAACAGAAATGTCATTTCAGTTGCATCTAAGCATTATGCATCTGCTCATGTGGCTGTAAATAAATAACGTAGTGGATAAGGCTACGTTTAGCTTCCCGTGTGATTTAGAATCCAATCTGGTATCTGATGAACTCCCATGGAACAAGAGCAGACCTAAGCCCTCACGTTCCTGCTTTCAAGAGTACAAAATTTATGTTATCATCTCCTATTTAGCCCGGATTCTCTATCTGTACAAGGACCTCCAATTCAGTTGATTATTGTCATTTTCATTTGCAAACAAAATGTCCATGCACTTCAGAATTTGTAGCCTTTTATGTGTGATTATACTTACAGACTAGGAAATTTCATCAGTTTGAAAAATACTATTTCACACATTAATCAACTCAAATTAAAAAGAAACTAAGGCAAAAATCCCCAAATCCTACAGCAATGCAAAAAAGCCTCCAACCCAGAATATAAGAAAGTACAATATTCACTAGGTTGGGGTATACACTGAATATCTTAGAAAAATGATAAATCATAAAGATTGCTTTTCTGATCCAATTTTATTAATAATTTTTTTTAACCTCCTGAAGCAGTCCAGAATTTCAGATATAGCTAGATCTGACTTGTTTCTTTATAGCATGTTCTACATACATGGTGTCCTAGAATTAAATGGTGCAAGTAGTGCAGTTACAGAGATAGTTGTGGAAGTCTAAGGAGCTAGTGACAAAGGAAAACAGCCAAGAGAACACAGTGTTTGGGGGGAGAAGGGAGAAAAACCGCTTTACAACTCTGAAACAACCTTTGTGGGTGATGCCAGCTCAAAGCCAGTTGCGACTCATAGGGACTCCACACTGCAGGCATTTAAAAAAAAAAAAAATTTTTTTTTTTTTTCCCAGAGTTTTTTTTGCCTGTGAATTTGGCTTTGCTTTCCCTTCTCCTAGCTCATTCTTGCACATCCTCTGGGGTAAGGGGGAAGGCTCTGCAGGAAAATAGGCCATCTTCTTGGCATAACGTGCGAGAATTTTGCGAGACGACTCACTCAGGTCTGGTAGCGCGGCAGAGAGGGCTTGGGAGTGCGATTCTGCATGGCAGCCCCGTGTACGGTAGTTAGATTTGTATCAGTGAGACACGACAGGTCTGCCCTTGAGATTCTGCGGTGGCACGGTGCCAGCTGTTCGCCACGCTGATCTGTGTCTCTCCAGAGCAAAATCACAACCTGCTGCCATGGTTCAGCTCTGGGTCAGACCCACAGACAGATTACTGAGGGGTGGGGATTTTTGTTTTGTTTGTTTGTTTGCTTGTTTGGTCTTTAATTTGGAAATTGCTGAAATTTTATAAGGGGACCTGCTTTCGTTTCAATTCAGCCCCAAAGCAGTACCATCTCTGCTACCTGAACATCAAAAAGCTGCAGGATTTTGGTACCAGTATTAAGCCTGCTCTGACCTTGGGTATGGACCATAAAATATAACCATAGGCTCGATTTAAGCTAGATTCACAATTTGAAAAACAAAACCATGCAGCTACTTTTTAATTTAGGCAAGTATGATTTGCTTTTGCAAGGAAAGATTCTGCCATGTGTTTCTCTGGGATTTCATTCATCTTTATTGATGGCATTTCACTTAATTTGCTGCCATTTGAGAGCCCTACAGGCAAAGGGGAGAAGAGAAGAGTAAAGTAGGGGTAAAAATGGGAGAGGGAATTGCCGGTATAGAAAAAACCTGCCATCACGTTTGTGCCTGTACTGTCTCCATACATTTTAAAAATCTTTGTGCAGATAGCTACGAAGTGAAAGAATGCAGACAGTCCCAGAGGGAGCACAGCCAGGATGTGTCCTAAAATGAGTTTATTCCTACTGTAATGCAGAGGAGCTTTGAGATCTCCGCTGAAATCTGGCAAAGCTGTGGTTACCCCTCCCTCTGTCTTTGCGGCCGCACTGGGATTTGTAGAACTGCGAGGACCAGGCTGCTGGTTTTAAATTTTACGCCTGATGAGGGTTTTTTTGAGACAGAGTTCAGAGGTACATCCTAGCGCTACCCAGTCCATCCTACTTGGTGGTTACTGGTGAGCCTGGTGCTGCAGAGGAGAGGGTGCAAACCCTGCAATACGCCGTCATGCCTCCCACCCCTTTTCCCAATTCAGGCGCGTCCCTGTCTTCAACACGGCTGGCTGAAATCCTGGAACATGATGTTTAGTTTCTTTTCCAGTATTTTTATTAGTAAAACAAATATTTTTTTTGTCACCCTGTTCTGACATCTTTGAACGTCTTTTTTTTTTTTTTTTTTAACGTCCTCGTGTAGGAAACAGAATATTAGGTTAGATGGATGCTTAATCTGGAGCAGTAGAGCCATTCTTAAATAATTAGTGTATTTCTGATACCATAAAAACATACAGTGCTTTTTAAAAATCTCACTAAAATGTTACTCTGGGAAATAATAAATGGCAAAGAGTTCCGCTGTGTAACAAAACCATATATGAAATAGCTTTTCTTCTGCCAGCTTTGGGGTTCCCACCTCTAAAATTGACAGAAGGCTTCATTACTCTTGTGCTAGAGGACAGGGGAGAATTGAAACTTCTCACCTAATTTTTCTGGAGCAGTTGCTATTTTACATATTTCTATCCTCAAGGAAGCGAAGGCAGTTAAGAGGAGAACACGGCAGGCAGAAATGAGCAGCTTTGTTTTGCTGTGTGAATGGGGTTGAAAGGAGACAAACCTTATAAAGCAGAGACTGGGTAAAGAAACCCACTGGCTTTTATTCCTGTGAGTTTAAAGCACCAGAACTTTCTCGATACTTGGGTTTGTTCTCTAAAATAAGGCGACTTCAAAGGCTTTTATAAATCATGTCAGAGCTCGGAGCACCTTATGTTCTGTGACTGGTCGGCGAAGGAGCACAGAAGTGTTTGTCGTGTGTGTGAAAGAGGTGGTGTGCGAGAAAGCCTGCTCTCCAGGGAATCCCCTACCTCCCTATCTCTAAATAATCCATACCCTTCTAGACAGGGAATGTCGGGGCTTTTTTATGCAGTCTCAATATTTTTCTATGACTTGCTCCATTATTTATTCTGGACTGACTTTCCAATTTGCAATGCCCTGGGCAAGTGTGGTGCCTGCCTTGAGCTACCAGAGGGGGAATCTGGCTGCGAATTGCCTCCCCATCTGTCGTGGACTGAGCGAGAAAGATCCGAACTGGCAGGGATATTTTTTTTTTTCCCCTTTCCCTTTGCTTCTGCTGCCAGAAGGGGAAACTGGAACTGGCCCATGAGTTATTGAGTTAATATAGGGCCACAGAGCTGGAGACCCCCAGATTGCAGAGCCTGAAGTCTTAAGACCCCTCGGGTGCCTGCTGAACGTATTGCGGCAGGCGTTTCCTTCCCTTGGTGCAGGTCTTTACAGCTGCCTCCTCGCTTCGCTCTCAACTTATGCAAACGCACCCTTCCCCGCTGCAGCGATGCTGCTCTGAGGCGCGGGGCTAACTTTTCAGCCTCCTGCAGGAGGCTCCTCTAACAAAACTTGGTTAGATAAGTTTGCTGCCACTGCTCAGTGGGAGGGCATCTGCCCCCACTTCAAGGGATCCCCTGGGCCCGCTTGCCTATAGCTCCTTGTGATGCATTAGTTTATCGCGGTGTCTCTTCGTGCGAATCTGCGCCCAGGACTGCATGCTTTCTTCTCCTTTACTGGCTTATTCCCCCTTCTGCTCTCTCCTGTCACCTTTCCATGGTTTGCTGAATATCAGCTAATCCTGAATAACAGAAAAAGCAATCTGTTTTACCCTCCCCTCTTTCCCCCAACCCTCCTATATTCCACGCAAAACACCTGGGGATGCTTTTGGGCTGACAGTCATCACCACCACATTTCATCCAAGGCAGTAAACCACTGCCTGGACCTTCCACAGTTCCTGACCCTGATGTGGGACAATCCTGAGCCAAACCCCCTGAACCATGTCTCAAGACTCTACTTCAAAAGGCTCTATTTTTTACATGAAATTTTTGTCTAGAGAGGATGTTGGTCGAGCAAAACCCCCTGTCCGTCCTCTTCCCTCTCCGAGCTTGGAAGCATTTAGACCCTGATCCAAACTTTGGGACTTGTTACCCCTCTCCAGCGGTTGGGGTGGCCTGGTCTTATTTAGGAGAGATGAATGTCAGGCTGCTGTTGTCCTGAAGGTGCTACAATGCTTAATGGGACAGATGGTTTACGACAAGTCCCGCTTGTGAAATTAGGCACATTATCAGGAAAAACTGGCCCGTCCCCTCCTTGTCAAGCTGCATACTCAAGTGAGGGTCTGCGGTTGATGTGTCATTAACAAACTGCGACCCAGGCTCTGATTTAGCCAGGGGTCTCTAATTTGCAGGTGGAATTTGCACTTTTTATATAGTTTTTTTTAAAAAAAATGATCACCTGCTCATTCACAGCATAGAATTTTTGTTCTTCAGGTGAATGCTTGTCAGTTAGCTGCTATTTGCCCCTCAAAATCAAGAGATCTTGCTCACTCACAGGTTTAAAGGCTGTTGGCTTTTAGCTCAACTGTTCGTTCATTTTGTCACTCATGTGGCTTGTTGAAATAGCTCTGAGGGGTTCAAAAATGACAGGGGCTCAGCTGAGCTCAGCTCTGCTAAGGTGCGAGGGGCCGTGCTGGCCCCTGTAGCTGCTGAACTAGTGTGTGTTGCAGACACATCTGGAGCTTATGGGAGCTGTTGATGAGCCAAGACTAAGTTTAGCAACGTTCAGGTAGTCCTCCTCTCTGCAGTTCTTACGCTTCCCATGCTCCTGCACCCCTCCACGAGCCAGAGCTGGAGGGGCAGCTAGTGGGTTGCATGTCCGCTTGGGGCCCTTTCCTGTGTGAAATTCGGCGTAAGGTTGAGCTATAAAGCTACCTTCTTCCTCTAACCTGTGTTATTTTGGGTCTGCTTTTGCTGTGTCGCTAATAACGTCCTTCTGAAAATAGCGCGAGCTTCGCCCTGATAATTCATGATTTCCATGCCCAGGCTCAAGGACTACGGGGGTGTGGGGAAGAAAGCTGTGTAGGCAAGACCAAAGGCAGCTGTATACTGTGAAATAATAAGTATCAGGCAAGTACAGTATCACAGCTAATAGATGTATTTTAAAAGTGGAAACATCTATGTTTAATTGCATTTAAAGTACGTAGTGAGAAACCACAGTTATACATTGTTATAACAAACCTTTACATCTGAAGTCAGAATAATACAAAAAAAAAAGTGCTGATTATATATGGTCAAAATAACTGAGGCAAAAATTCGACAACATCTTCTAAAATATTAGCATGTGGCCCCTGCCAGCAACACTCTAAAGGTCAGGCTGAATAATATCAGTGACAATCACTGTTTTTCCTTAGCTTATCCAAAAACAACAACCCAAAAAACTGTTTTGTTTTTTTTTTTGTTTGCTCTTTTTTTTTTGCATAGCTTTCAATATTGCTGCACTCTCACCTCTGCATATTGCAAGCCCATCTCAGTTCTGAGATAATTTCTTTAAAGTTCTGAATATTTCTAATCCAGTTCTCCTCAAATACATAATATATATTTTCTACCAATTATAAATACATCATTTTTATTAATCTGATTTCCATAACATGCATTTGTATAATTACTGTACAATCAAAATAGACATTGACTTTACACAGTGTGTATGCTTTTATTTCAGCGATATTGTTCAGACACACTGCTCAACAAATCAAGCAAATAGGTAAATAAAAAGAAAAAAAAAAAAAGGAGGGGGAAATAACCCCTGGGTGGAAACAGAATCTCACAGTGTTTACAGACAAAAAAACGAAAGGAAAAATACTTATCGGAAAAAGGGTTTATTAATACATAGAAAATCCCCACAATAGTTGAAACACACTTTAGGAACTAGTAAACACGTTAAATAGAGTTGTGCCAATTACGCAGTGCCCAAGCATCTGCTTGCTCTTAATTAGATGGGGAGGTGAATGACCACTGTTTATTTTCATTTTCCTCATTAATTATGAAAAACTGCATTTAATTCATCTTGCATGGTGAGAGACTGGCTGCGCAGATGTAAGTCGTAAGGGAAGTGGCTCTCTGTAGGCAACCTGAACATAGAGCTCTGCCCAAGGGGACCCCTGGGTGGCACTGCACAGTAATGCATGCCGTAATTGTAATTTTTGCCATAGTCCAAGCTTTCTTCTTGCTTCAGGGAAAATATCCCATTATAGTTAATTGGGGGAGGACTTAAGGGACCTTCAAACTGTGGGCTGGCGCACTCGGGGGAAGTGCTTTCATAGAAGGACTCGTAAGCGCTGCAGTAATTGTAAGGTTTCATGGACTTGGAGTTGTCGAGAGTCCCGTGCCCCGGGGGCGTGCCGAGCTCGGGGCTGTGGTAGGGAGGGTAGAAGGTGGAGTAGGGCGAGCGGGTGTGATGGGCACCTTCGCCCGCCTGGCCCATCAGGAAACTTCTGGCATTCAGCTGCAGGCATCCCGCCACCAAGTTTGTCGTTGGCTGGGACAGACCCTTGCACAAGTTTTGGACGAAGGTGAGCAGGTCGGGTCTCTTGCCAATTCGCAGGATCTCAGAAAGAGCCCAAATGTAGTTCTTGGCTAGTCTTAAAGTTTCTATTTTGGACAGTTTTTGTGTTTTAGAATAACAAGGGACCACTTTCCTTAAATTGTCCAGGGCGTCGTTAAGGCCGTGCATCCGGTTCCTCTCCCTAGCGTTGGCTTCTTGTCGCCTGAATTTGATCCTTTCCATCCTTATCTTGCTTGTCTTTTTTTTCCGAAGGCCCCTTCGCCTGGGCAAGCCATTCTCATCCTCCTCTTCTCTCTCTTCCTCCTCCTCCTCTTTTTCTGTGTCTTCTCCAGGAGATCTTTTAATATTCTTTCCTCGGAGCACGATCTGCTTCGAAAAGCTTTCTGGGTTCTTCATTTGCTTTTGGTCATCACTTTCTCTGGAAAACTTTCTGCACATCTGGGATTCTGGCATTACAACAGACTCATCAAACGGTAGTGTTAACATGGTTCTATAATCTTAAGTTACCTGAAAGAATGCCAGCACAATATTTAAATATTTCCATTTTTAAAGTTTGCCGACTTATACACACATCCTCATGCACCTTTCATGTTCCTGCGTGCATGCTCTGTGTACATGAGTGTGTATGTGTGTATATATAAATGCACAGTCTATATTTTTTACATAAAATGCCAGTTTCAAATGCTCGCTTTTTAAAAAAATAAAAGCTGTCCAGAATTTTAAAATCACTCGAAACATTCAAAACCTTGCAAATGAATAGCCACTTTTATCACAGATAAATATAGATTAAATCAATATTTAAAATTTACAATTAGCTCCCTGCTCATTTATCTTATTTTTAAACAAGCCCTTCGAAACCTCGCCACCATGGAATTCAAAGAACTGCAAAACATGATAAAGCAATACAGAAATTTCATTAATCCAAATTCCCCTGGGTGAAAAAATAAGGAGAGCGAGAGCAGTCTTAAAATTGAAAAGTGCCATATCTCTATTAACTGATAGTTAAATATTTTAAAATCACTTTTTGACATATTTCAAAGTTTTTTACCCCCACGTTTCTTCCCTTATGAAACAAGATATAAAACTCTAGTAAGTTAGAGTGGGTGAGAAAAAAAAATTAATGGAACATCTCCCCAAGATCACTCAGCTAGTAACATAATGAAAAACAAAGAATTTTTTTTCTAATTATTTTTATGAAAATCACATATTACTAATTTCATGTTAAAACAAAAATCAGAATGATCTGACCCTAAACATATGCAGATTAGAGTTAGGAAATAAAATCTCCCTACCTTTTTTTTCCTTTTTTTCCCAGCAAAAATTCTAATTCATATTATGTATTTAGTTTGAATAAACTTATTTTCTTTTTCTCTTTTTCTTTCTTCCCTTTTTTTTTTTTTTTTCTTTCTCTCCCCCATCAATTGTGGTGGGGGGGAGGTGAAAAATTCTCTGCACGCTATAGCAATGTTTATGTTCTGTGAGGCTCAGACGTCTCCCTCCAGCTCGTAGCTGACAGGAGCGGTCTGTAGATTCTGACTGTAATCCTGCACGTGTGCTCAGAATCCAGCCTGGAATGGGAAAATAATTTCCTTTTCCCAATTATTTTGCTTTTGTTTGCAGTTTGGGAGCAGCAAAAGCTTGGATCCCACGGTCCTCAAAGAGACAAGCAAAACGAATGCAGGGACTTTTTTTAATCGAACAAAACTAAACAAAAACCCCAGTCAAAGACTAACTCTATCAGTATTGTCTACACACTTGCAATATTACATAACACCAATGAAAGTATGCAATTGCATCAGAAGAATAAAATGTTAGGAGGAGTTATTAGACAGTAAATAGCATACATAAAATACAAGACAATGATACTGTATCTTTAAACACTTGCATGCACACCCAGCACCAACTGAAATATATCTTTATTTGTATTACCTTAGCTTTTTATTTCATTCAACAATCAGTTTTCATTTTTTGCCTTCCAAATCTTTTCAGTCTGAATGTCGCATCGTCTCCTGGAGTCTAGATCTGTGTATATCTGCACTATCTCATTGATCTCTAAAAAGTGACATTGATGCCAACTGCCAGAGCTGGTACCCATGCCATCTGCTAGTGACGTCACGGGGCAGAGAAAACCACGTGAGCCTTTCTCCTGGGACCTTCATTCTGCACTGATCATCTGGCATCCCTCTAAGTGGGTACCAGCATTCATGTATCAACACAGAAGGTTAGACTGATAGAAAAAAAAAAAAAAAAAAAAAAAGAACAGGAAAAAAATCTGCACCAGCATTTCACATACAGTAGGTGCCTTTCCACTGGAGCTGCTTCTTTTTAGCAGTCTAGCTGCACGGATAGACGTGCCAACATTTGGTGCTATCCCTGCCTACAGGTACGGCTGCCCTGTGGTTGTTAATATGGTATTGTTTATACGAAAAGTGCTGTCCGGTATTGATCCAAGTCCCTCCGGTGCACCTGGTACCCGGGGAAAAAAAAAAGGAAAAGGCAAGGAAGGGAAGGCAGGAGTAGGGATGTGATACTGGTGCTGTAACACATAGTGCAGTCACAAAAAGTAGTTTTTGTGTGACGCTACTGGGAGCAATTTTTTGAGGTGTGGGTGTTTTCTTTTTCTGAGTGCCGTGTGTTGCCCCAGAGCACGGGATAACGGGAGCAAAACTCCTGCCGGCTGCAAGAAAACCCTCCCCTTCCATCCCTCGGTATTCTTTGACACTCCCGAAAGAAAAGAGGCATCTGTGGGAAACTGGACGTACAACGTGAAGATTTAACAAACGATGCCTTTTTTTCGGCAGCGCGTGGCAGGTCTCGCTGGTCCCCATCCTGCCCCGGTGGGATGTGACTGGGGTGAACCTGCTCCTGGTGAGGCGACAGGCTGGCGGGGAAAACTCGGGGTGCTGGGAGGGCTTCCTCCTCTGCCAAATTTTCCCCGCCTTTTTGCCAGCGCTTCCCCAAAATCTCTTTAAAAGTGGAGTTCTTTCCTTTGGAAACAAGCTCTTCCTCCTAAAATCTTCCCCATTTGCCTCCCTGGCTGCTCCTTTCTTCGTGCCCTTGTTTCTCCCCGTCAGCTGCCTCTCCTGTGCTCCCTGCTCTTCCTCCCTTAACCCTTTTGTCTCTTTCCACGGGCAAGAAACTGTTAAATGAAGCTGACAAAGCCTCTCGGCTCAGCCTTGCCATGGAGCTTATGGCAAACTCCACCTTGGTGTGTTTGGGGTTTGTGTGTTGTTTTTTTTATTTAAGGAGTGGCGTGTCACATATAAGCGATATCAAGAGAGTTACAGGGGGAACGACGTGTCATCTTAGAAACATTTTTTTTTTTAAAGTTTGCTTTCAATATTATCGCGTATCACTGCTTTTTAGTGACTAAGTAATCTCTATTTTAAAAAAGTGAGCGATCGAGTATGCTTTTAGTATTAAAATAATCCCTGGCAGAGCTCCTATTGTTACGGGTCTATGTCAGCGTTTCGATTATAAATCCTGGTTTTGAAGGGTTTATAACTCATCTGCTTTAATTCACATTGGGCCCAAGCTTGGCATTAATGTTCTCAGCCCCGATCCAATTATTTTGTTTTCACAAAGTTTCATTTAAATCTGTTCAGGCATTTTTTGATTAGAGAAGGGAACAAAAAATAAGGCAGCAGCAGAACGATGTGTGTGTGTGGAGAGTGTGTTATGTACATCTATGTGTATGTGCTTAATGATTTTAGAGCCTTTCATTAAAAAGAACAAGCCCTCACCCCAAACTTCGCATTTTTTACAGAAGTGAGAAATATCAGGTCATTCATTCTTTACAGAGCCCAGGTCTCTCTCTTTTCTTTTTTTTTT
>VXBO01012260.1:142574-155520 GCA_013400135.1 Rhinoptilus africanus | reverse complement strand
TTTTTTTGTATTATTATTTTTAAAGTAAAATGTAATTGAAGTGACAAAGATGTTAAAACTTAAGTGGCAACTCTTCAAAGGGAGCAAGAGCTGTACTATTCATAACATTAGTTTCATTTTATCCCAAATATTACAAACTGTGTAACAGAGAGGAGAGGGTAGAATCCCATTATTCTCAATAGGAATTTATGTATTAAGATTTATATTGTGGAAGGTCCTAAGGGTTGTCAACCTTTTCAAGGATTTTGCATATTCAGAGTATTATACAATGCACGATAATCTAAATATGCAAAGTCCTGAGGAACTAAACCCTGTTTCAATGCATACTAAAAATACTACGAGAAATGGAAGGAAAGATTGACATTATAGTAGCTGTGTGTTAAGGGAAGGACCGTCAAAATTTCCAGTTATACCACCCAGCCTCCAAAATATGCTTTTATAAAAATATTTTCCCCTCTTTTTTTTATTGCTGAAGTAGTTTGGTTTTTTTTAAAACTACTCAAATGTTACTGTAAAATGCATTTTTGAATGGCTCTTATAAGGCTACTAAAACCAAAATAAATGAATTATTTTGTGTTGAAGGATTCCCTCTGTAGCAGTAACATTACATTTTTGCAGATTCTTAATCCATCATTTGACCTTTTTAATATTTTCAAATAAATAGCAGAGAAACAAAATAGCTGAGATATCAAGGTTTAAAAAGCCTCTACTGTGCATACATAATAACTTTTCATAAGGATTTTACTACGCATTTTGTATTATGGATCCATGATATGCAAATGTGTACTGCTGTTAATATGCATTCACAGCATACCCCATAACTGCTGCTTTGCTGTCTACTGTGAATGCATGTTAAGAATAATACACAAAACACAGTTAAATGCACTCTATAGAACGGCTGCATGGCACCAAATATGTTGCTGAACACATACCACACATTTTTTTCCCTGTGCCCAAGCTGCATAGTTTTGAATTATAAGTGACTCTGTTTCAAATGCAATAGTATTATAATACATTTAACACAGCCAAACATTAATAGATTCACTGAAATAATACTGAGTTCAAAGGACTGCAGATCCTCCGCGGTGCATCAGGGGGGCTGACCCAAACTGCACTGCAATCAATGGGAGTCCTTCCAATAACTTCAATACGCTATCATCGGATCTCCAGGGAATGTTTCTACTCTTTTCCTTTTCTTTTCCTTTCTTTTCTTTTCTCTTCTCTTCTTTTCTTTTCTTTTCTTTTTTTTTTTTTTTGTTTCTGTTTTTCATCATCTTCTCCCACCCTCCCTGGCCCATATCTCCCAGGTGCGCTGTAGCAGGAGAACTGCATCAGAATTAAGGAACTTTAATAATGTTTGCCTAGGACCAGTTTGGTGTGTGGTAGTCTGGGTCATTCACTGGTAGCCATGGGACCTTGTTGGTCAGTGGGGGACTGTTGAGAAGCAGGGAGAGTTAGCTAAATCTTTTTCTTCTCCGAGTTAGCTAAATATTTTTCTTTTCCTTGTTTTTTCATCTTTCTCATGTAAGCACTAAATGTCACAACAACTCCGCTCCTCACACACGTGTAAAGTCATGGTGACAATCCTGTGGTGCCAAACTCCCACGTCCTCAGCTTCCCTTGGTGTCTACCTCCACGGCCTTGGGAGCGGGACTGGGGGAAAAAATGTCTGTCTAGCACATCCTAAATTACAAAGCCAGGCCACGAGGGGCAAATACATGGGTAACTGCATGAAAAACAGTGGCTCCTGTCCCAGTCTCCTGCTGAGTTCAGAGCGCAAGAGGAGGTGGGAATACTTGTTTGACTTTTTTTTGTGGGGGATTTTTTTTGAGTTTTGTTATGGTTTGGTTTTTTCTACAAAAGTAGAGCAAAAGGGCATGGTGTCTTGGACAGGGACTCTGGTCTGCCAGCACCAGTGAATTCCAGACGGGTTAGAACTGTGATCTTTGGCAAAACCGGGACCGTGTTCCCACAGAAGGAGCTGCCGGGGGAGGAACCAGACCAACGCGCCATAAGCACGTTGCATTCTGGCTGCATATCCTGCATGTAACTGTGGGACCCAAGTGGTGTACGTCCCTGTTCAGGGGTGACCCAGCCCTTTTCTGCCTCTCTCAATCCCCAGTACTCTCGCATAGACTATGGACAGCTTTGTAAGGGGAACCTGCTGTTCCCATCAAGTTGGCTAAGCTCTCTCCCACCAGTGCTAAGATGATGTACAGGGATATACGTCCTTCTCCCAGGAGAGATTAAGGAATACACTAAGAAGTATCCCCAGCTTCAAGAGAACTAACCTACATTAGCTCAAGAGGATTCGGATCAGTCCAAAAATGTGATTTTAACCCATCTGCTAACACTGCAAAATATAAATGTGTTTTGCACTATCTAAGCCCCCTGTAATGAGAATGTACTTCTTGCTCTAATCAGACATCCTTAGTTTTATGTTTTGAATAGGCTGTTAGGGACAAATATGAAAGAGCTGCAGAGGGGTTACTCTGCTTTAATGGGAGTCGCTTAAGTAAAACATGAATTTAGACTCTGAAAATGGACTCTAATAGTAATTGCTTACTGTTAACCAAAAATGGGTTTGTGACCAGAAATTGCTCTAAGATTTCTGAAACACATGACTAGAATTGGTCTGATTTAGATATGACATACATGTATCATAATCCTGTTAATTTTGAGCTGCTTCTGGCTTATACTAATGTAAATGAGCGGAGAGAGAGTGGGACCAAATAATCTTAAGATGAAAAATACATTAAATAAATAAATAAATATGTGTTCTACCCTAGAAAAGTAATGGTGTGATATAGGCTGAAAATTTTATTACTGGATTAAGAAGTGATAGGTACCTTGCAGAAATATGGAATTTAAGGTACTTCTCTCCCTGGGGATAAATGCCCTCCTCAGACCAGTTATGTAGCTGTGTCACTTCTGGAAACTGCCGGGGGGTTATGATCATTCCTATTCCTTTGTGGTGTGAAGCAACCCTAGGGTACATCTGAGAAATCAAGTTTTTTCATTCCTACTTGGTGAATGGGGTTCTTACGCTCTCTGCTACCCTACCTTGAGGATGCTCTGAAATCAGTAAGTTTGGCAGCCTGTAAAGGCTTCAGCAGGGACCCTTGGCTGTAGCACACACCCTGACACTGCTTATGAGCATCTATGCTTTAACGGCAATTTTTGTCAAACAGCTAGTTAGTGATTCTGCTTTTTTCCTCCCTTTCTTCTGCCCGTGCCTACAGTGACTCACAGGCACACTTCCTCCATCTTTCCATTTCAAGAATTTCTCTGTTCCCATCAAAGCATGGGTTTTGGGATGGACCTTGCAGCCAGTCCCTTCTAGAAGTAGTAAAGTGGGTGTGCCTGACCCCAGAAGAGAACTGCACTGCTTCCCCTTCCCCAGGCAGACCCCACGGCTATGGTGCTGCCTTTTTCTTCCATGAACCAGGGGCACTCCTTCCTTGCAAAATCTCTGAGGCTGATGGGCTGCTTTCATCTCCCTGCTGCGAATCTCCCCAGCAGGAGCACCTGATGAGATGTTCTCCCTGGATCACCCATGTGGATGTTCTTGGTACCTTTTCTTCCTTCCTGCAACTTTCTCCCTGTGAGTGGATTATCCATCGCGTGGGGAGCAACAATGTGCTGTGCCCCACGAGGTGAGGCAGCACTGGGGCAAAGGCCCTCCGGGAAACAATGGGAGCTCTGAGCACGTGGTGACGGCACCGACTCAGAAGAGCAGAACGGCCTTACAAGAAAGCATATGCTGAGATGAGCAGTTTGCTTCGGACTACGCAGCATGCTCTAAATTCAGTGTGAGATGCAAGGAAATACAGAAGTTGAATTAACTCTGACTGGACAGAAGCGCAAAGTCAAACCTAAGAGTAACGTCAGCTTCTGGTGGACAGTGCCCTCTTAGGAAATTATAGGACGTTTTGTAAGGGGAACTTTGTAAAACATCCTTGCAAAGTTTATGAGAAACTCTGACATTTCCATTATTTGCAGCAGACCTTTGAAACTCAGCAGGGACAAAGCCCTCAGGCTAGAGAAATGACTTTTCTTTATCCCCATGAAATTTTATCCAGGTTCAGGTGAGCTGTAAGCTCCCAAGAATCATCATATCCTTTCTCTTGCGTGCACTCCTCAGGCAAATTTTGGCAGCATGCTGAAATAATATCTGAACATCTTAGGAAGAAAAGAAAAAAGCCTTAGAAATAACAAGTCCTTTAAACCTATTTTGAAAGCACATTATTAAAGTTGAAAAGTTGAGTAGCTGACAGTAGGAAATGCCAGAGCTACAGTTGCCTATGAAATCTCAATTCTCTCTCTTACGTACACATATACAGGTTGGTTTCTTAACAGCAGGGCTCAGCTGAGGTGCTTTATTTTATGAAATAATATTAAGTGTGGGGCATGATGACTCAGGCTTACTCTAATGGGAATATATCCTTATTTTGGTTTATCTGAAGGTATAACCCTTCCTGCACAGGGCTCTTCCTGAGACACTGGTCTGATGAAGATAAGTAAATTTTCCATTCAAAAAGCAGAAAAGCTGTGCAATCAGGCATCCCAAGCTGCTAATGAACTATGGCCTCCCTCACATTTCCCAAATCTGCTTTTACACTTTTGAGTCCTCCTGGCATCTGCGATTGCCAACCAGCGTCTGCAAAACGTGATAATGCATGTACTTAAAAACCTTACTTTCCTTATTGAAAAGAAAGGGAACTTTGGGTTAAAAAAACCCCAAAAACCTAAGTCAGTGTCAGAATTAGATGTTCATCTTTATACCACTCCTATGAAGCAGGGAAATGCTACTTTCCAGAAGGAAAAGGCAGGCATGAGGATCTTACAGCACAGGTCCCTGAACTTGTTCCACTAATTTAAATGCCCAATGCAAATGTTAGGAGTAATCGAGAACCCGATATCTATTTGATCAATACTTCAGAAATTATTTTTCAGAAGCAGATTAGTTGAAGTGTTCAGTCACCATATCCTGTAGCTTTCCTGTTACACAAAACTATACATATCTTCACTAATTTGAAGGCAGTAGAAGATGGACAGCAATATACTTTGGAGGATCTTGACCATCACTTTTTATCTCAAGTCACAGAAAGTTTGTCACAGCTGAGAGTGGAAGATGGGTCATTTGAGCTGTTTTACCCACAGGATCAATTTTCCCCTGATAGTAGTGCGGATTCAGTGGCAGAATTTGACCGCAAATAGAACAGGATTTTATAAAACTGTTTTCTGGATTCAATCCCCAAGCTTCTGAGAAAGTGAAAGGCACAGCCAATTTCAGCTCAGCTGTAAAATGGTGCTGAATTCAGATTGGGCTATAATGATCTTTTTCCAAAAACGTTTTGGAAAATCGATTTTTTTAGTGATGAACAAACAATTCTATTACCTCTAGCTGCAAGATCTACTTTTAGAGTAACTGATGTTTCTCATCCTCATAAAACCCCATTTTAATATGTTATTCACCAAATTGTTAGAGCAAGTGGATACACTGATGTTGTAAACTGTAAATTTCTTAGATTCCCATTGCAAGCCTCATAATTTTCCTAGGACACAGAGTAAAGAAGATAAGAATAGAGTGATGGTTCCCATATATTCAAGTACACAACTGAAAGAAGTAGAGCTCAAGAGAGAATTTTGCTTATACCTACATAGATGTTTTCTGGTAAGATCTGTGCACATTCCCTTGGAAGCAGCCTTGTCTAACAGCAGTCACTAAAATTTGCCAAAATCAACATGAAGTTACGATCTGCCATAAAGAGAGGTGAGGTTATCACGTATTTAAATACAAGCTGAAGTAAACAGTAGTTTCATTAATTTCCATCTCTTTCCGTCTCTTCTGTCTGCGTAATCTCTAAAGAGTTGTGTAAACCCTACAGCTTGCCAGCTCCCTCAGCCACCAGGCATCGTGAAAATCAGCGCTTCATGCCTCAGCCTTGAGCACAGGGTGTTGGTTTTGGAGGTCACGGCTCCGCAAAGCGGTCTCCCCTTGCAGGGCGTGCAAAGGAAATCGAGTAGTATCTTTTGGCAGCCCAGAGTTTTCATTTCAGTCCTTGGGCTGGCTGAGGACAGGTTTGAATCCCCAAATAGTTTAAAGCAAGCATGGCCAGAATGCACCTGGAAGTTTGGCAAAAAGCCTTCTTTTCTGGCTAAATTCCCTTTCCTGAGAAGGGAGCGTGGCTTGCTGAGCCCAAACCCTGCTTGCGTTTCCCTTTCCCCTCTGTTGTGCTCGATGCTGTATAAGCTGACGTTCTCCCTGGCTTGTGTGGCCTTGCTGGGGGCCTGACCCTTTAAGCTCTTGAAGAAATAGGAAAAGGTCATAGAAGATATAGTTTGCAAAATGCTAAAACAGTCGGTGGGCAGCAGAAGCATTACTGAATATGCATATATTTTTTATTTTTGCAAGTTAGGAATCCTTACTATCCCCCCCGCTTTTTTTTTTGCCATGGTATTTTTCGTGGTTGTCAGTCAGTATGTATCTGGCCTTATTTTGATTTCTTTGTGATCATCTTTAATTCAATTGCTATTTTTGAAGAAATACTTATTGCAGTTTGATTCATTGTTACTGCGCTGTGACTGGGAGACAAAAAATACGCATATGCTCAGGACCTCGTTCTTGTGTTCAGGAGTTTTATGCGTGGCTTGGGCTGAAATTTGAAGTACACTTTCAGCCTAGATTCTGCATTCTGCGCTTGGACCTGTAAGGCATTTTGCTTTGTTAAGCCATCTAGGTAAAAATTATCTCAAAAGGGTACTTTGCTATGAATTTTGAAGACAGCCATGTGGAGAATATTTGCTGTCACCAGCAGATGGTGACTGGAATAGCTGTCTCTCCCTGTACCTCTAAGCCCTCGAACAGCGTGAACACAGGCAGTGCAGTGACAATTTGGTGAAGCGATGGAGGAAATACACTCGGTGTTACAGCGTGGGGCCAAATCCCAAGAGATTCAGAGCTCCTGCACTATGCCTTGAAGGTCGGGTGTCAGAAGTGTAAAATCTGTGAGGTTCAGGTTGGTGGGGTTTGGAGTAAATGTTGCTTTCCAGTCAGTCTGGTAGGTATTTGCTTCCTGCGGCACCAACTAACATCAGTGAGGTTTTTCGCAATGACTCTGTGCGAAAGCTCTGACTCCCATGGAAACAGAAATCTTGATTACGAACAAGGTATTTGCACTTTGACCTTGTAGCGTAAAGTGTCAGAAAATGAAACATGTTTTCTTTCAGAAGGTTGTCTATACTTTTCAGCATAAAACTTTGTACATTAAGTGCATTATAACGAAATTTTCTTCTGAGATTAAGACATTTAGCAAAAGTAAGGCTTTTAATTCATTTCAAAAGCATTCAAAAGGATATTTCTTTTCAAAATCACCTATAATACATAAAATGAAAACCAGAACAACTGTTTTTTTCAATGAGACATTTCAATTGATGTGAAAAAAATATTTACCAGAAATTTTGCATTGTGGAACACATATTTTTTTCTTTGGTTGTTTTTTTTTTTCCATATCTGAAGGAAAGCAAATTTAGAAAGTGAGCTTTCTCCAAAGAAAGGAATGTCTCAGTTTGCTTACTGTTCTGAAATCCCTCTAGCACCTGGGCTAAATCAGTGTTTCCAAAAGACAAACCTCTTTCACACATGTATTCTGGATTTGCGATTTTCACTTTATTAATCCATTTCTCTATCATTTACTATATCCTAAAATTTAGATAGTTTCTTCTTGTTATTTAACTACCATATATAAATGTTTCTGTATGCTCCCCAAATCTATCTTATTTTATTTTTTTTTCTTTAGTCATCAGCAATTTTCTGAAGTAGCAGTTCAGGCTCCCCTATACCCTCAATTCCATTTTGCCAAACACAACACAAAAAAGATAGCCTTTGTTAAAAAGTTTAATGTTCTTAATTAGTAGAATTGTCAGACTAATTAGAATACCAATTAGAATTGGCAGGGCTATCGTTAATTTAGAAGTGCTGTGGTCTAGTGTTAATCGCTATTAAACCTTATAGTTTGTGAAAGAGAGGGAGCAAGGAGATGAATACACATGCATGCAGCCTCCCTCCCCTCCCATTTTAAATGTTAAGGGTCCATAACCATAACGATCCGTGCTGTCAATGTGTACTTAGGGACTGTTTAATCCATGGAGATGTTGATACAAAGTTAATAACTGTTTATGCACAAAAGTAGCACTGCAGAATAAAAACTTGATTTCTATCAGTGGCTGGAAAAGATACTCAAAGGACCAAAGACTTCTTATCAGACACGTGCAAGGGAAATCCACTTTCCTCGCTTTTACTTTTGGTACTGTGAAAGTTATTTTGCACTTCTTCTAGCACATGGCAAGTAAAGATCTCACAGCACTGTACATACTGAAATTAAGCTTCAGTGCCTGCTGGTTCGGAGAGTTTGTATCAGTGTTTCATAGATACAGAGGAGCTATCGCTCAAGTTCCCATGGTGAATCAAAGGTACAGTGGGAAATACACTGAGAACTCAGCAACTTTCAGTCTCTGGATCCAACCCACACCCATGTGTGCCCTTCCCATCAACCTAATTCTAACTTTTAAGTGGTGACAAGATTGTGGAGCGAAACAATTTTATTTTTCAACCTCAAAGGAAAATAAAGAAACTTTGATTCAAACTACGTACTTAAAACATCTGCTCCTGACTGAAAGCATAAGGGACGAGTTCCCAGAGGTGGATGCTGTGAATATTGCTGTGAATTCCGTGTACATCGCTACCATGCGCACAGAGCCCAATTTATATTTGCAAGCGATTAGGAAAAAAGGGTGCTCAGGTGGCTGGAGAAGCACATGAGAGCCTGAAGTGTCCAAGTCCCAAGTACCAACATAACGTTTCTCACCTACAAATATACTTTCCACTTTGAAGTTTTCTCCAGCTGGGCAAATTGCCTTCTGAAATTTCTTACCAGTGATAGACTGAGGCAAGAGTGAGGGCCCTGGTTATTATTTATCTGGGGCAATGGTGGTGTGAGCCAGAAGAGGACAGACTGAGGGCTGTGCAGAAAAAAGCAAGGTCAGTGACGCTGTTGTCTATGGAGCAGGCGGATGTTCTATTGGTAATGCAGCACAGCGTAAACAGTTTTCTGTTCCTCTCCAGCCTGATCTAGCTCAAGTATTTCTCAATTTACGGCACAGCTAGTTCACAGTCTGATAAAATCCATCCAGACCTGACTGTGCTGCCTCTTCTGTGCCAGAGAAACTGAATAATTCGTTTTCAAGGAAGTCAGATGTTTAAATTGCATCAGTTAAGTTATTGGTCAAGAAACCTTTGTCTTGGTCAAATGGCATCTTGTACACTAATGCTTTACTTAATCTCTGTTGATGTGAAGCTGTAATCGAATATGACACATATGTGTGTCTTTGCTCTTGCAGAAGAAAAAGTGTGAATTTACATGCTTTGTATAGGAAAAGGGATTTAAGATTCAGCTACAAACTTAACCTTCGCTGTTCCCATTATGTTATTGCTCAAAGCTAAGATTCGATCCTGGATAAGTAAAACACTAAAAAAAAAGTAAAATGAAGATACAGTAAAAGAAATTAACTGATTAAAAAATGATTTAACTGAAAGCCAGCATTTTAATTCAGTTTTTCACTAAGTAAGCGAGGTAGTGAATGTTAAGGAACTACATGTAAAACTACTTTGCTCTCTGCCTTTTACGTTAGAGGGCAATTCAAATGAGAAATTAAAAGAGGAACTAAAAATTAGTAATTAGTTAACAAAAACTTTTCTCCCAAGGTAAACCTTTTTAAACATGTAATAATCCTCCCCAGACCCTAGTTGATTTAATTTTTTTTATTTTTATTGACCATGGGTCTTTCTTCTTTATGAGTACATTCATTTCAAGGCTTTGGTTTTGAGCTGCCTAAGCACTGTAGGCAACGTGGTCAAGCCAACTTGAGACCACTAGGGCATTTAAAATCCCAACAAAGGCTTACTCCAAATATGTCAGTCCCATTTTCAGTGAGAGTTTTTCCAATTAGGAAACAGAAAGCGATTCCTGCCATTTTAGGCTGCTGCAACCTTTGCTCTCAGCCACATATTTCATGCCATAGCTTCAGATCTTTGCCACTTAATCTGAGCCTGAAATGTTATTATTTCCATGTTGTCCAGGCAGACGCATTCAACCACTGTGATGCTAAGGATGACAGCGAGGGTAGGGGCTTTTCACTGAGCTCAGCTCCAGGTGGACTTCACTCAGCACCAGCGTCATGTTAGATGGGTGATGAATAACAACCCTGCACCTACACATAAGCCTTGCAAGGAGTCGCACACCCCCAGCTTACTGCTCAGTAGCTGCCTGAGTGAACGACAACTGTCCAAGCTTACTTTTAAAGAATGGGAAGAGAAGGCACCATTCTCGCCAGGTCCGTGTAAACTAAGTACAATGAATCACCTTTCACGACTTTCCACTAACTCTGTGTGTGTGTTATACCAAACTGCTTAGGACAGATCATTTTTTTTGGTGGCTGATGTTAGATAAATCTAATTCCACTGTAAGCCTTTGCAGGGTCAGGACTAGAGCTGGTTGGAAACCTTTAGCTAGACCAATATCTTCATGATAAAGCTGTTCTCGCACGTCAGAAATTTTTTGTGTGTGTTTCATCGTTAGTGAAGTCTGTTGACTATCTTCTCAAAAAGCCAAAATGAGACCTTTGTGACGTCAATAAGTCCCAACAGGAATAATCTCTTCGCTGGGCTGCCCCAAAATGTTTATTTCTCTAGTCAGTTAAATGCTAATGTGTCCTGTCCTAGAAGACACGTTGGATCATGGGAGCTGTGATGTGGGCCTCAATTCTTCTTTATGGTTTTTGTTCTGTGGCCATAATATGTTTTCCAGGGCACAGTGCAATCCTACCTTGGAATGATCATCCCTCGGTACCACGATGTGTGGCCAGGGCAGGAAGCCAGGCTTGCTGGAGGCACTTGCTCCTGAGGAAAACTCCTGAAACCCCAAGTGTTGTTGGAGAAATAGGTGTTTCTCTGTTTTAAGTGTCTGACAATGAGCTGTTGTTTCCTTCTTTGTACATCAAAGCTGAAAAATGTTCATATTCAGAAATCTAAACATAGTTTTTCAGTTGAAAATGCTGTTAGGGTGTATATCAACCAAATATTGCAGCAGTTCATCATGGCTGGGATTGAAAACAAACATGGAAATTTTGGGATAACTCATTGCAAGAAGAGTCTGATTTTGGTTTATCTTTAACTATCTTAAGGTGCCTTGCAGCCACAACTCCGTTTTAACCTGTCACTTAGCAGGCTCAGCGTTCCTCCCTCAGTGTAGTACAGTGAAATATTCCTCAACAAAGGTGAGCAAAGGACTTCAAAATACAATGAAAGAGAGTAAGCCAGACCTTTTCATCTCTGGAGGGATGTGGTGGCTCAGTTCCACTTCTCTCACCTGCACCAGCGGAAGCGCCTGTCCCTGAAGCACTGACCTGCTTTACACCTTGATTTGCATCAGAAGATGCTTGTTGCTGCTGCCTTCCTGGGCAGCTGTAACCACAGCGTCCGAGCCCTGGGCTCCCGCTGTTGCTCTGTATATTCCTGTATCCCCCCAGTCTGGCCCCAAGGCCGGTTCCTCATGTAACTGCCCTCTCTGAGCTATGGTGGTGGTGCTGCATCCGTGCAGGAATGGAGAAGGAGGCATCGCTCTGCTCCTCTAAGAGAGAGGAACAGCGGGCTTGGTTTGCTTCTCTGGATATCTTACCACTTGGGTGAGAAGGCATCCTTGTGCTCAGAGTGCCTGGAGGCATAGAGCTGTGGTCATGGAGCTTCGGTATAGACAAATGATTTTCCTGTTTTACTGCTGTTTCCCCAATCGTTATTTTTATTTTTTGCTTAGGTGGTTTGCAGTTACCATACTTATTCATTCTATTGTTTGCCTTTAGGGCTTCTCTGTGCCTTTTCTCCACCATTAGTCTGTTCTCCTTTTTTTCCCCCAGTGATTTTATATGTAATCTTCATTTTAATCTAGCCTGATAGTTGTCCTGTTGTCCGTTGTAGATGCAATTGTTTCTAAGGGGATGAACAATATTAATTAATTTGTTTGTTGCAGAAGACCTTGTGAATTATGCCACCACTTCTGCTCAAACGATCAAGTTTTCCTTATCTTTTTTTCATCCCCTTTTCATTCTAGCCTTATAAAGAATTAGGAAAGAGACCAAATCAACTGCCAAAATCCATCCATTCCCATGAGAATAAGGAGCACATAGGGATATAGTCCACAGCTGAGAACCCAGTAATTTTTCCTGTTTATTTAGACCTAAGATTGGGCTCATCTCTTAATTATTTTCTGGCAATAGCCATTGCTGAGGAGAGACTCCTAAAGTGTGTACATGAAGGTTAAAAAGAAATTACCCTTTTTAAGTCTCAGCCCGTTCTCTAACAGTTGCTGAATTCTGTGAGTCCTGAAGCATGACCCAAAAACGTTACTGTAATTAATTATGGTAACTCTGATATGCATATCAATTCCTTTTTGCAAACATACATTTCTGAAATCCACTTCTTGTGGCAGTGAGGTCTCTAGCCTACGTCCATATTGAGCACAGTCCATTTAGAATGCTTTATTTTGGTTTTTTTCTGTTTAAAACTCTTAATGTGTATGAGCAAATCAGTCGCATCTCAGATTTATCAAAAAAGTGCCATTTTAGCTGTCCTTTTTTGCCTTCTTTTCTATCACTGAGCCTTGTATTCCTCTATTTAGAATGAACGGGACCTTGTTCAGAACCCATCACAATCTTTGATGAATTTCTGGCACCGGTTTCTGTACTGCCATAAGGTTTCCTACTTGTGTGCCCTTCTTCCAGACATCACTTAGTTGGTGTGTGACCGAGGACAAGGCTGCAAATTAGCTTGATGTGGTATGCGTTCTGTTGCATCAGGGCCACCCATCCTTCCCTCAGCAAGGGGGGGGGG
>VXBO01012260.1:75661-142554 GCA_013400135.1 Rhinoptilus africanus | reverse complement strand
TGGAAAGTGTTGCCCCAGTGCTATGCGTGTGGAAAGCATTCACCTGGAAGCAGCAGAGCCAGTTTAGGCAAATGCCGTCCTCCTCCAGAGTAGGGCAAAAGAAACTACAGCACTGTAGTTCTTGTTCATGCTTTGCTCGCGTTAAATCCTTTTTAAGAGGGCACTAATAAATAGCGAATAATATATAGCAAAACGCTAACAGAAGTCAATAGCGACTACGCTGGTTTACTTGCCAACAAAAAAACAAAAGTGAAAATGTTAACATGTGAATGCTGCTCTCTGTATGAAGAAGTGCCATGTTCCAAGCATAAGTGCAAACTAAAACCCCATTTGTGTGAATAGCTAATTATGAGGGTGAAAACACTGTCAATCTTAACACTCATCTGGGTTTCATCTTGGATGCCAAATGGGTCTTGCTGTCCTATATGTTAAGAAGAGTCTCAGTTTCACAGCCCTGACAGGAGAATAAATATCAGCCAGAAGTAGCTGAAAGGGAATAAACATAGACTATCATGATGGAATTTTTATTAGCATCACTTTTTCCCCCAATTATATGTAAGTATTCTGAATTAAGACAATATTCTTCAGAAATAAGTATTGATAAAACTTTCTTAGCTATTTTATGAACATAATCTGAGGAAAAAAAAAAAAAAAAAAAAAGAAAAATTTGCACAGTGCCTGCCAAGAGGAAGCCTACTGCAGTTTGCAAAAGATGCATGTGCTGGTGAAGCTTTCTAATTGAAGGTAACCCATCAAAGGGTCTAGAGACTTTGTCAAATGTCTTAAGTTATATGTCATGTCCCAGTGCAATTATGATTTAAAGGTAACTGTTTAAAGAACACTACAGACAACCAGAACAAAGTCCCATTACGGTCTTGTACCTATTCATTATTAAAGAGTTACCTGTGGAGTTTAGTCAAAATCTTTGCATATTAATCTCTGAAATCTTGTAGGGTTTAAAAAATAAAAAGAAGCAGCTCTTTTTTAAATATCAGGCAAAACTCACAGCAGGTGGGTGTAACTATAGTCTACAACAAGCAATTTGGATCCCATGTGACTCTAGGATACTTCAAACCAAGAAAGATCACAAAGGTGGTTTGTTTTTAAATAAATGTTTTAAATTGCATGATGTTAAACGACATAGCCGTTAGTGCATATTAGTATTTCAAGCAAAGGCGGCAACTTTTAAAAATAAATTTTATCTTTGGCTGGTCCATAAACTGCCTAGTCAATTCCCATTCTTTTAGTTTTTCTAGTTTCTTCTGTTACCCAGAATCTAAGTCACAGGACTTCAGATTATCTGTTCAACAGTATTTTATTCCAGAGTTTGGATAGGAGAGACAAATAAACAAGAAAGAAGCTATTCTAGTGTTCCAAACTATGAGAAAAATACACAGCTCAAGTTCTGGTTAAATTTAGCATGATAAAGGCTCATGGAATTTAATTATCTGTAAACCTCATTTATTGTTTCAATTTAAACACAATAATTTAAAGCATAAAACAAAATATTTGCTAATGCATTTTCTTTTTTTTTTTCCTTTTTTTTTTTTAATATTGGAAAACTTTTTATATGTTAGATGCCTGAATCTCAAAGATATAAGAAGAGCTCTGTTGACTTTTACAATATTTTTATCTGGTTTTCAGCCTATCTCTGTGAGGTGGATTAAGCCACTTGATTACATTCAAACTCTCAAGAAAATGCTCTGTAAACGTTTCACATTTATGGAAATGATGGCATATTGCAGTGAAAAGTGAGCAAGCGGAGGATGAAGAAACTTTCTGAGGGCTGTGGGAGATGCTGCATCTCTGGTTAGCCTTTACTTGTGTGAGATCAGAGACTGTACGTTGCTTAATGCCTTTCTAAACCTCTTAGGAAAGCCTTTGGCCCCTGGGACGCCTGTGGTGAACTGTGCACCACATCGTTGCTGATAGGATGAAGGGACTCAGTTGCTCTCTTTATACAGCCAGGTGCCATTGGGTTTGTTATGCTGTGGGGATGTCTTTCTCCTACCCTAAAAGGAGGAAGGTGTAGGACAAGCCCTGCCATCATGGCACATGGAACTTCACACCCTGATGGGCTTTGGTACCTGAGCCTCCACCAGTGTGCTGCCTCACAGGCTGTTGCTGGGGCGTGAAGTCAATGCGGGGAACTCACTGTGCCTTCCAGATGTCAGTGTGGGGACGGGAGACCACCACAGATCCCTTGAGGCTGGGGAGACCACCAGCGGGGTGGGGGGAGTGGGGAGGCAGTGGAGTGACCCACCCTGTTCCTGGAGTGTGCTGGAGAGGTGATGGGTGCAAGGGAGAGGTGGCACTGGCTGGGGAGCCGAGAGTTCCCAAGTGGAGTGGATCAGAGACAAAGTAAAATTCAAGGCCAGGGAAGGGCTCTGCAAGCAGTTTCTCCTTAAGCTACTCTTCGTTTTTCCTGACAACCCATTCAAATGTGATCTAGTGAGGCTGCAGGACTAAAGCTTATCTTGTCATGATGGTTTTAGCAGCTCCGGCTTCCTGGGATTTGAGCGCAAGCTTTAGCAGTCCATTCAGGTAGAGCAGACCGAATGCTTTCCTCCAGATTATCTTTCATGTATGTATAAACAGCATTTGCTGCAAAATGTGTGAACTATGGAGCTCGGAGTCACAGCCTGCAGCACAGCAAACTGGCTTTTCCTGGAGCTCATAATGTGATAATTAAATTGCTAACAGGCACCTTAGTGATGGCATTTGCTGGAGATGTGAAAGCCTTCTTACAATCATACCTTTCTGTAGGGGACTCATCAGTAGAAGCAGAGCTAACAGAATTGGGGTTTTTTTTGTATATTTTCTTCAATGAGTACATTAAATTTTTATGTGGAGTGAAATGGGACAGGACGTGTTTCCCTTCCACTGCACAATGATTTATTACCCCAAAAAGACCGCAGAACTAATTAGCAGAGTAATTAATTAATATAAATTTGCATATTTGCATTTGCAATTAGTGCAGCCGACTGATTAGTCTGAAAATGGGAAGTTTGACTCATTAGATGTTAGTGTCTGCTGGACCGGAAAGCGGCTGCCAGATGAGGCGAAAAAGCATAGAATAGGCATGAGTGTGTGCGTGTGTGCGCGCGCGCAAGCTCATCATGTCTTTTGTTAGAAGAACGGAGTGCAAATATGTGGTCTAAGATACTAAGACTGCTAATTTTTAATTTTTTAAATTTTTTTTTTTGCTTTTTAATCACCTTTTCAGCTGTTTTTCCCATTAATTTACTTCCTGCAATGAGCCACTGCAACCGTGAAACTCGTCGATGTTTCTGAACAGTCAAATCTTCAAGGGAGTGTAGCTGCTGCAGATCTCCTGATTTAGGTGCCGAAGGGGAGCCGTAAGGAGCCTCCTTGCCATGTGATAGATGGGACAGGGATATTTCCCCTCTTCCTAGTTACATCCTCTAACCAATTGCTAACGCTGAGAGGTCAAACTCAGCGGAGCCCATAAAAGCCCGGGATAAGTGATTAGCTTTCCAGGTTGCTGTGCTGTTGTCTTTTCCTCCTTGGACACCCTTGTGGGTGTGCCTCTTTGTATACATCTAACCAGTCCTTCTGCTCTGCATACCTGAACTTGGTATGCCTGGACAGCCATTGTCCCAAGTTTTAGTGAGGTTTGAGGGAACATTGAAGAGAAACGTGTCTATCTGTTGGGTAATATATCCAGATGCCATAATATCTATAGGCTGATTACTAATGCTCCTCTCGGGGTGCCAGAACAGAGATGATTTTCATGAGGGTCAGTAGAGAAAGCCCTGTTACCTCTTTGGGGCACTTTACATCGCTCTCTCCACTACAGCTGGAGGAAATCTCCAGTCCCCGCCCAGCCAGACTGGTCATCTCCTTTTCAAGATTACTGGGAATGGGGGATGAAAAGGGACTGGACCCAAACCAGTCCTCTCAAAGCTCACTGGGTCCTTGTCCAAAAGGTTTGATGAGATTTTAGCCGTTGGCGCCACTTTGACCCTTGTGCGGGTATTGGGGAAGATTCAAATGTTTATTGCCCATCGCTTGCCATCACCGTGCGTTTACAGCATGGTGGATTTCAAGAGTTGTTGCAGCTTCCTCTGGCTCCTCTGCTCTATCACAGCAAGTCACTTTGCTCCTTCTTTTTGATTTTTTTTTTGTTTTTTTTGCTACGAAGCTTAAAAATTTAGCTACAGCACTTAGTGATACAGTATAGATGTAGTTATACTTTCAATAAAGTTCACGGAGTGAGTTTAAGCTAATGTACACTCTGCAGGTATAAACTCTGTCCCCTCTGGTATACCTTCATTAGTTTGGAAAATCTAAGTGCAAATTGGGCCTAAGTCAACAGGAATATCTTATAAACTTGAATCCATTAATTTTTGTGAGATTTGCAGGTGCTGATTAGCTCCCAAGATGCCCCTGGCGTATTAGATGTATGCAAGATAATTCAAAATGTAATCATCCCTATGAAATGAGACTACCCCTGTTTTTTCTTTATACACCTACTCCCAGGTACAATAATTTGTTATTGTAATGTCTGTGTGAAGATTACTAGAAAAATTACATATTTTTTTTTCCCCTACCAATCAGTAAATTTTAATTCTACATTTACCACAAAAAATGAATAAATTCCCTTAATATTTGAAAATAATTACAAGATGAGAAAATATTATTTTCTATTAGTATTATTTCTGAAATATTATTTGTTCTAATTATGAAAGCCAGTACTCATAAGAAAGAATTTGTGAATAAACATTAGATGAAGAAAGAACTAATATAGCTAAAGAATGTTATTTAAAAGAATATTTTTACCACTACAGGTGAAGATACAGGTTTTAGAGTCATTCTTTACTAAGAACATTTTTCAAAAATTCTGTCATACTCAATTGCTTCATAAACAATTAGGAGAAAATATGAGCAAAATTAAAATCTGCCCTTCATGAATGTCCTCTCAGGTATTTTTGTAGGACCAAATAACTAAAATTACTTTTGACCCAAGTCATCATTATGCTTGAAACGTAACCAGATTTCCGAACACATTCAGCACACAGAGGCAAACTGATTCCCATTGCAGTTTTCAGTGCCCCACTCCCACTGAGTTCTCTATCTCTATCCTTTGGTACTCTAAAAATCTAGCCCTGTAGGCAGGTAAGAGTCATTTTGGATATGGATGCACGTATGTTTATGAGGCAGCCCTGGCCTGGGGGCCATGGCACTATTTTATGTGGGTGTTCACCCTGATGTGGGACACGCTTTGCCTGTTAGCAAGGCTTATTACTGGGGCTCAGCCTGACACACACAGCCATCCTGCTGGCGGGCCAGGATTGCTTGCTACCCCATCAGCCTGAAGTGTGGGCAGATGCATAGCTCTACGTGTCTGCAAGCTCCCAAGTCACTGAGCTGTTCTTTGTTTTAATTTACAAACAGCTGTGAATTTGCTTTTGGATCTAAATTGAAATATCATCTTCCCCTATTTGCAGCTTTGTGTTCTGACACTGTCTCCAATTCTGACCATCGAAACTGTGCTGAAAGAAAATAATGCTCTGGCCATTTAGGGAGATCCTTTCCCCCTTCACCCCCCCATATGCTGACTCAACAACTGAGAAGCTGTTCACCTTCTTCCTAAACTCCCCCGTGCAAAATAGCAAAACATTCTGTTTTCATGAGGTCCAAATGTTTCATTTCAGCTTTATTGAAGAGTTACATTTTGATAAGGCCGTTTGATTCCAACCACAAAGTAAACCATTTTGCAGAAGCATGACGCATAAGCAAACAGAAAAGTACAGGGCGTACGGTGCCTGCAGTTGGAGAGCACCCCCAAAGAGACTCGAGCGGCAGCAGTGACACAGCACTCTTCTTGGCTACGGTACAGTACAAAGAGAAGGATCACAATGCATCTAGCTTCCTAGGTCTAATTAGCTGCACAGGGCCAAAGGAAAACCTGTGACATTCAAAACTGATAACTGGAGAAAAAGTAATCTGTATTCATGAGATGGAAGATGGGCAAAAGCCAGCTTGCAGTTGGACTCTAGAATTGCCCACATCAGTAGGACTAACGAAATATGGAGGTCTTCCACCCCAAGTGTTGGAGGAATACAGATTGAATATAGATGCAAAGGGAAAGGTCAAAATTTCTCTTTCTATGTGGTTGACATGCTGGCAATTCAGTCCTGAGACAGAAAATGGTTTCACTTGACAAAAAACTTGATACCTGTGCAATCCATTTTATAGTGGAGGCGAGTAAAATGGGATTTTTCTAACAGCTAAGAATTTTTTGTTTGCAGACATGGGCTATATCCTGGAAACTGCAAAAATAAATCAACTCCCAAGGTCCTGGTACCAACAGCTCAGGTATTTCAGCAGCCCCTTCCACAAGCGAGGTGCAAAGAGGTAAAGGAACTGCAGTGTCTGACCCAAGAATATGATTTAAAACAGCAAAACCTCTAAAATGGGTACAACGAGGAAGAAAATGACAGTCTGGATACATACCGATCACTGCAAAAAAGCCAACTCAATATTGGAGGGAGGCTATAAGCTATTATTTTTCAGGATTCTGCAGCATAATCTGAATATAACCTGCCTGTCCTGGGCAAGGCAGGTGAGACTGGAAGAAGAGACAAGCAGCCACAACATTTGGTAGGAAACACCTGCTGGCCTGTTATCAGCACATGAGGTTTCCTGGGAAAAGGGTGCACAAAGCATGAATGTTGACAGGAGGTGAAAACATACATGACAACTGAGAGGTATGCGACCAAGACAAGAGGGAATACCGCCGCTCAGACAAAATTTGGGAAGCATAAACTAAACCTGGATGACAGCAGAATGTAAATCACTGCATAACAAATGAAGGACTTCAGGCACCATGAATGAAGTGAATGCCATAAACCAACCTCCTCTAAGAAACTGGAAGCCATTTGTTGACTAACTACTTACCGATTAATACTGGTTACCAAGATCAGCAGCAGTCACAGGGCCTCCATAACAGCTGGGATGGGACAGCGGTCTGGAACATGAAGGATGCTGTTTCCTTGGGAAAAAAGCAAAATATTTCATGAAAACAAGGGAAGTTCTACCACAAGAAAGTGTTTAACAAGCAGCAGTTGTAACAGCACCAGCGCAAGAAGCTCCACAATGAAAGGATGGAGAACATAGATGCCAACACAGCAAAATAATGTTCAGATGGAAAAATTTGACTTTTGCTATTGTCCCTGCATATCGGGAGCTTAATCAGTACATATATAGCTGTGCTGCTGCCACAGAAACAGATCATAGGCCCTCACAGGACATTTCTGACAAACCTTGAGCATCTGCGTGGCCAAGACTTCACTGCAGCACTTTTAATCTGTGAAGGTACTCCTGGAAAGCACAGTGCAAGCCCAGTAGAAAAGTTCCTTTAGGAGATTTTTCTTGACTGCAGTTCTGTCGGGCAGCATATTGCAAAAGGGGAGGAAGAATCAAGGGAGCAGCTCTGTGTGCTGCAGCAGTACTTACCAGGAAAGAAACAGAAAGTGATGATGTAATCAGTCTTTTGAAAGAAGAGATCATGTCAAGAGGGTCTGTACAAGAATAAGTTCCTTTTGCTCTGGGGAGGAAATGCAGCAAATTGTGGAAAGTGTGGAAAGCATAGGAAGTTGAGTCCAAAGAAGCTGTGACCAGAGCCACCAAAAATATTCCCAGCAGATACCTTCATATACCACTATCCAAAATATGGTTTGGAGACACATCCTCCCAGTTCAACATTTGTGCACTGATAGCCCTGTGCTTACGCACAAAGTACTGGGCTTGCTCCACGTGGCAGGGCTGATGCTGCACAGAACCTTTGAACGCACGTGTTGGACCTAAAAAAGTGAGGCAGCAGCTGGTCTTCTCTGACGCGGAGGAAAATCTATCTGATGGCGAGTGTAGACAACTGAATTTTTTTGAGGCCACTTCAAGAAAAGCAAGGCTGATAGATACTGTATTACCACCACAATAATCCCAGAAAGCAGAGATGAAATTTTTCCTGAAGAATCTTCAAGATTTCTGAGTGTGGGTGTCTGATGCACAAACAACTAATGGTTTGCATGCCACACCGTCCCAGGGGTGGCTAGCTCGGGTGACTGAAAAGGAGCCAGACCGTTTCCTCAGACAGCTGAGTGACTTCAACATACCTGATGAGGTTTTCCCCTGCCTCCAGCTATGAAGGTGTTGCCCATTTCATGGACCAGAGCTGGAAAGCTCAGCAAATTAATACAGCTTCATGGCCAGAGGAAGGAGGAGGAAATCCTCCTATGACTAAAGGCCATAAGGTGGAAGAAAACCTCCTTTCTAACAGAGGAAAGCCCTATTGGGCAGTATTCAGCTGATGTGGTAGTCGCCCAAGTGAAATGCAAAACATTCAGTTAGAAAAAGTAGTTATTGAAGTGAAGCTGCAGGCTCCAGGGAATTACTAATATTAGTGCAACCGCTGCTGATAATGAAAACTCAGGCTGCAATGCAGAAACTGTAAGTGAGATCGCTAGCAGCCATCACAAAAGCCCAGCAAGGAGAGGAAAGGGAGAACACAATTATAACCTCTGTAATCATGATCAGTCAATGACACTACCAGTGTATATTCAGCCACCCAGCTTTCTGTGACTGCCAAACTATAGCCTCATCTTCCATGGTATAGTCAATGAAGAGAGAGAGAAACTTTTTTAAAGCGCAGTCCTGAGCACTTGCAGTAAGGTCCTGGACTATGCCTTTTTCTGGGGGTGCCCGTTTCCCGTTGCTGACCATGAAGAGACCTGGGGAGTTCAGTTCTGTGGTGGGTGCTCCGTAGGAAGCTGCCTCATGGTAGGTGTTGTGATAAGTCTTCTTACCATGTCTTTGCATTCAGAAATTAAGACTTGCACCAGACACTGGAGGAATTTCCAGCTCAAACTATTATGAAGTAACAATGTCACCAAAATTCCTTGACTTCTTGATCAGGAATATTTCACGTCTATGCCCTGTGAGATATCTGATGTCACTTTAACAGAAGGATATTCTCCTTGCATGTGGGTGTCTTGCTGGGTTGCAGAAAGCAAGGGGTCTGCTTGTGAAAAGACTTATATAAACCAGCCCTTCTTATTTTCTTCTGTCTTGTGTAAAATCTTCAAGGCTGGGAATGGCCTTAGTTGGTAGTCACTCTGCAGTATTCTACAGAAAACCCCGTTATTGTGAAGCTGAGACAGAGTGCTCTGCCGGTCCTGGCAGTTCTCTTGGCCTGAGCATTTCTAACGAGATTCATCAAAATGTCTTACTTACGCAAGCAGGTGCCTTCCTCAACGCGGGGAGAAGCCTTCCAGTGGCAAGCCTTGCAGAGGGGTCAAGGGAAAGCTAATTAAAGGTTAAGGCTCCAGGGTTCAGCCCTCGATCAGAGGAAAGGCTGCATAGAGTTCCCCAGCAACAGCAGCCTTAACCAGGGGACTTCCAGTGAAGGGAAAACCCCGAGAAATTTCCTTTCAACCACAGCACCAAACACCGCTGTGGTTCATGAGAGAAGGAAGGCATCTGAATGCAAAGACAGGCTTGCTGAGAAGAGCATGAGTACGCAAGGCTCATGCGTTTGGTGCGGGTCTTACACAACAAACTTCCGCCTCTCGTTGTCTCATAATTAGGTCTTGTTCTCATGCATATGCAGTACAGCCTTGTGCTTTCCCTCCTGATCCCTTCTCTACCAACGAGACATGGTATATGGAGTCTCTGTGGGAAGGAGAGTCTATGGCAAAATAGGAGGACAGGGGTGTTGTTTCAAGGAGCACAGGATGAATGTTCACGTTCTCTCTGGGTTGCGCCAGCATGTCTTAACACACCTGCCATGGCTGAGTGTGCCAGAGATGCATCTCCCACGCACGGGTGGCACGTGCAGGGGAGAAAAAGCTTGAGGGGTCCAGAAATACTGGTAGTGACACAAAGAGACTTCCTAACACAAGGTTTACAACTTCATCCAAACTGTAGTGTGAGCTTGGAAAAAAGGGTTTCAGAGAACCATCTGGTGGTGGTTTGGCATCCTGTGGGAGCTGAGTTCCTAGTTAGTGGAAAATCTGGCCAAGCAACGAGATAATTATGGCTAACGCTGGCTTTAAAGTTCTTCTTTTGTGGTTGCTTCAGCGCAGATGTTTAGATTNTAGTGGAAAATCTGGCCAAGCAACAAGATAATTATGGCTAACACTGGCTTTAAAGATCTTCTTTAAAGATGTTTAGATCGGAATGAGAATGGAGGCTGAAGTGTCTTTTCCTTTTTGATGATGACTGTGGGTGGGGAAAGCTTTGTGGTGGTTTAGATGGGAAGATATATGGAACACGAATGTCCAGACAGAATTTTTGATGGTTGAGGATTCGACTTCAGGCTCCAGAACCTGCTACTCTGGCCTTTCTCATGAGAGTCAAAAGCAACAGTTCTGGAGAGTGCAGCATTACAAATGATGCTGTAGGTCTTCATACAAATACCTAATTTTAATGATGACAGAAAGCAAGAGTTTGAAGAATGTACAGTACATCTTTTCCTCATGCCTCTTTCTTCTAGGAGAGAAGAGAGGTGCTGAGGAACCATTATATCCCACTGGTAAAATAAATTTAAAAATCTACTGTTACTCTGCCTCCCATGTATACCCCTGTAGTGACTGCAAATATTCACAGTTAACAATTATTGTACTGTGAAAGAAGCATAATTTACTTTAAACTAGCACAATTTGGAATATAGTGCAGCTTCCTTACCTGAATATTGTGTTAGAAGGATGTACTAAGCTTCACAGACACCTCATACCATCTCAATCATGGCAGTAGTTTTGCCTGCAGTTCCATTCACATCGTAATTGCTACAGTCAAAAATACGGAACTGTTTAGCAAAAGCTTGATTTGGCCTAAAACTTCACAAACCAAGTCTCAGTATGATAACAAGAGCTTGATGGGATAAGGATATTTTTATAAAGAGGACAATATATATAAGGGTGGCAACAGCATTTGGTTCTCTAGGTCCCATCCTCCCATGCTGGGATGTGGTGGTGATACGAGGTCTGAGGGTGGGAGAAACCCACATAGCTGGTCACTGAATTTACAAGGCCTTAAATAATTTAGTTTTAAATGCTATTTTAAAAAATACTTGTTTGCAAAACCATTTTAGAAAATTTCCTTCCTACCTTGGCTCCAGTTCTTTACTAGAGCCAGTTCTTCACTACCATTCTTTCATTTATGTGAAATAATATTGTTTTTTAAAAGGAAATTGGAAAAAAGATGATCTTAAATATAAACACATGAGCATTGTCACAATGGAGAGGCTGTAATCTTTGAGAGGGAAGCAGTGGGAATAGGAAGTTCTGGGGAGGGTGTAGGAAACCTATTCTTGAGCCATGTCCGATTGAGAAGGATTCATAAGCATGGACCTGCACTTTCAAAATCCCAAGTCCAACTTTTAAGCCTGGTAGGAATATAGGAGCCTAAGGCCCACTGACTTTAAAGAAGGGAGTGGGGTTTTTTTAATTAGACATGTATTTTTTTTTTTCACTATCTAGGTAGAAAATGATACAAGACCCCCTCATTAGATTTTGAAAAATGTCTGGGGACTGTTTTGAGGTGAACTACTATGTCCTAAGTACTAGAAAGGGGTAAGCAATCCAGGGCATTTGTTTTTTGCAGTTGCCAGAGGTATAGAGTGGTTGCCAGAACTCTGTATACAGTCATTTGAGAACAGGAGCAAACATGCCTAAGCTGGCTGTCTGGAGATGGTGGTCAGAACACGATCTTCTGCAATTAGCTGTGTTGCAAATCCATAACAGTCAAGAAATTAGGTGGTTTTGGAAAGCTCCACAAAATCTGCCAAATCATACCTGAGTCACTTTTTCAGCCACTGTGTTATTTTGGGAAAGTTACTACTAGTGACTGAACCAAAGAACTGGTGAGGAATGGGCAGAAGAGACAGGAGAACAGAAATGGTGACATAGGTGATAAATAGGTGATGATTAGAGGAAAAAAAAAGGAAGATAAAATCTTTATCAGAACTTATCCCGATCACATGGCTGTTTTCTTGTAGATATTCGTGGCAGAGTCACGTCTTCCAGAGTTATCTGAATAGAGTGAGAATCTTAATTCAAGGGACAATCTAGAAGAGTTCCACGCAGTATATAGTATAGAAGAATTGTAAGAAATGTCTGTTGGGTAGTAAATAAAAAGCTGTCTATTTAATATATATTGATAGTGAATATCTTAGAATATATCTGGGGGATTTCTTTTGCTTTGGTGGTGTTATTAAGCGCTGTCTTCCTTTGAATGGTGATCATGATTACCTTTTGTGTGTTTTTTGCTCTAGAAAATAGATGTGACATATTGCACTTGTGAATGTGTTCTTGCTACACCCATTTCTGATGACAGTGTACAAGAGAACTACAAAATCATTCTAGTGAGTTGAAATTTATATTACTGTGTTTGCATATGCATATGCAAAATATCTTCATTGTATGGCAAAAGGCACAGTGAGGAGAGCTTGGCATTCCTATGGATATTAGCTATTTATTTCAACACATTCACTGAATCTAAGTCTTCAATTTATAGATATGAATATGAGCTCCAGAAGCCTAAGTCTCATAATTAGGTTTATTTAAACAGGAAGAATAAATTTGAATATTGTCTAGAAAATCGCTCTCGTTCTGGATGACATGAGAGCCTCCCCTCTAATCGGACTAGTCAAGTCTACTCTAGAAGTAGCTGTTTCCCCTCACACTTTCAGTCAAATCACATTTATGTTTTGATGCAAGTTCTGTTCCTATAGGCATGTTTATAATACCTATCTGAAGAGTGCCTTCTAGTAACTACTAGGGACTTTGTCTTTAGGCATACCTCCATGAAGAAACTCTGTCTTGCACATGCAGTTGGACCAGACTTACTGCGTAGGCAGTATAGGAAGTCCAGACTTGCTCACCACTCAAGCTGTGACATCTTTAAAAATCAGGCTCATTCCATAACACGTTGGTGTGGCTGTGAGAGGCTTTCCGTTAGGGCGTATGGACAGCTTACATGCCTGATTGTGCCTAATGACAGTGTCAATCGTGTTCTGGAGCCATAAAGGGCTATGTTACGTACTACATATGACACAAACAGAAAAGAGGAGTCTGGGGTCTAAGTTGCTACTAGCATTCTTACTATGAAGTTGGCTTTGAAATTTATTTACGAATCTTGTCCATTTTATTTATGATCTTGCTGCTAAGCCTAATGTAATCATTTAAATCCTGAAACCGAGCTTTCAGAGACAAACATTAAATATTGTGAAACTTGCTGAAACCATGATCTCTGGCAACACCACCTTTAAGCTGGCTCTGCCGTTTTATGTTAATACACCTACCATGTTTTTATACACCGTTATGTAAAAACCCTACCAGCAAAAAGGTATATACTGCAGTGTTACCCCTTTTCTACTTTATTCTACATTTGGCTTTAAAAGTGTACTTTATAGTGTAATAAATGTTTTCTGAAGGCCGGGGTCTGAATTCTTGGCTCATACTGAAGAACACCTTTCTCCACCAACAATTCCAGAAGAGACAGGCTTTAGGTGAAGGCCTAAAGTGTGAGGGAATGGGAATTAATTGTCTAGCAGGTTAATGTACTCCAGAACATGAAAACCAGTTCGTGCTGCCAAAACTGAATGGTTTAATTTTTCAGTTTCTTGGCAGGGATTTGGTGATTTTCCATACGCCCAAAGCATGACTTTGAGGCCTAAAGGATTTGAGTAGATGATCCAATAGCATCAACGTCAATGATGCGTGAGAGGATCCTAAATTGGTAAGGAAATAAAGGCTGCTTGTGTAGGCTTTTTCCAGTGCTAACTCCTGTGGTACCAGGATAATTTTATTCAAGTATCACAGTATGAGAAAAAAATCTGCCCTGGTAATTGAAACTTTACATCAGGCAATCATTCACTTTAATATGTCAAATGTACACATTACAAGAAACTGTTGAAAAACCCAGACTGGAAAACCCCAGGCCAAACCATATACCTCAAGATTGAAACCGATTTAAATTCCAAGAATAAGTAGCTGACAAAGATAATTTTCATAGATTAACATTTTTCACCTGGGTTTTATATATCTGGAAGAAATATACACTGCATTGGTTATGCATTGATCAAACTTTTATTGTGCCAGCTGTACTTCATAGACCTGAAAAAGTGATTCAAGCAAAACAAAAGAGAACATAAAAGCACAACTATAATGGTTTTAAATCCCAAAGAGGCAATTACAAGTTTGATTCCAGTGATGCAGCTGGACTACATTGGAAAACTAAACACTTTACACATATTAAGTAGCTATGAAGGCTAGGACTAGGACTGTAAATAATAAATCCATCCTGCAGTTTTATTTGTAAAGTACAGCCCTTTTAATAAGTTGGGAAAATACAGCAATAAAATTCACACTAATTCATGTGTAAAATGTAGTTTAACAGAGCCAAGATGTGTTAAAACAGATCTTTCTCTTTTTTTATGGAAAAAAGTAAGTTGCACAATAATTAATCACTTAAATAAAACAACTGGAAAGTGGACTAAAATAATGTTGCAGTAGGAATGAGTTATAATTCTTTAGCCTCTATGAGTGTGTTAGGGTATAATATAGTGTTTTATATTCAGAGTATTTCTTGGCCTGTTTTAATAAAGAAAAGCCTGGTAATTGCAGTACATAATATTTAGCTTTGCTCTGGGGGCTAAAGAGAAGAGTAAAGGGCAGGGCAGTGCTGCACCTAACAAACCACCCAAACAATGGTATGAAGTTTAAAAACCTAGTGACGCAGATGGTGACTGGCTGGTGAGAGCAGAGGGGAAGGAAACATGCAGCTGCCTCAGTTCCCAAAAGCAGCCTTTTCATTCAGGGTACCTGCACGGGGTCTTTGCCTTCAGGTCAGCCACGCCAGCTAAATGTGACATGCCGAGTATAAACTCGTTCTGCGGGCTGCTTCAGCAGGCGCTCAAGAGACATTTCTGGAGGGAAACTCTTCCTATGGAAAACTGCTTCAGGCTGGGAGGGATCATCACTCTTTGCTGAGCATTGATACACCCTACATGGGTGGTTTCAACTGGATAGATCTAGTTGAGATGGTTAAAGTTAGGTGAAAAGGGTCCTTCCCTCAATAGATATTATAAGACTGATCCATCTTTTCCCTGCTTCTTCTTGTGTGCTGGGTGTACAGCTGGACAGAGCAAGCTGAGGCAGTTCCTGGGCTGTTTGGAGAAGTTTTGCATGTGTCTGGAGTAAGGTCATGCTTGTAGTTCTCTCTGGATGGAGCGAAGTGTTAAGCATAACCTCCTTTTATTAAAGGCCAGGATCAAACATCAGAGTTTAGGGCCGGGGTGGGGTGGGGTGGAATTAATTAGACATCTACTTGCCAACATTTTGGTGCTCAGAATTAAAGCAAAATTAAAAAAAAAAATAGTAACTGAATCACAAAGTGAAAGGTAACAGAAAGGTTAATAAAAAATTAACAGATCACAAGAAAAAAAATAGGACACAAACAAAGTCTGACAATTTTAATTTTAATTCTTTGTTGTCTCTTTTGGAAAATGTAGATTCATTGAAACAACAATAAAACCTTCTTGTGGGAAAGGATTGGTTTTGATTTTTCTGATCTAATCTTAAACATTTCTGGGGGAAAATATATTTTCTTGAAATGGCCCCTTTTGATATTTTCAAGAAGAGTTTAGTGTTTTATAATTCAAACCAATGCTTTTGTCCCAGTATTTCAGTTAATTTATATTAAATTGTTAAAAATAAACAAAAAATAGGAAAGATAAGAATATTACTTACATGAAATATTTTAACAATTTAGTCGTAGGGAGTTCTATTCATTTGTCTTGAACAGCATTGTTTTTCGGGTTTGGGGCTTTTTACTAAAATTATGAAATTTCTCAGGTGACGGGAAAAACATTTGTGGCTTAGCTTAATGGTTAAAATCTAGAAAGGTCTGTGGCTCAAATAATATAGTCAAGGTTGCATTCTTAAATTTTAGGTGAACTTCAGTAAACTGTGGGTTGATGCTGCTTTCTGTGGGACCCTGGGGGGTTTGTTGCTTCTCTTCACCAGAGGCAGGTCTGGGATAAGAGAGTTAAATACGTTCTAACATTTATAAGGACCTTTCCTGAGAAGTATGATGCAGATTGGTCTTTACCACCATTTGTCCTTAATGTTTGAGGACACCCAGAGGACACGGATGCGTGCCCAAGCGGTGGAGATGTGTGAACGGGCAGATATTGGGATGGTTTGTTTCTTGCTTCATAAATGCATGCTTCGTTTGGCTGAAGCTGCTTCTGAATGTCTTCAAAGTTTGTGATTAACACCGGACGAGAAGCTACAGCCAAGGTCGGCAGAAACAGCGACAGGCAAGGGCTGGGATGTTACGAACACAACCAGTGCCACCTATAGGCATAAGAAAAGTGGGCTGCTTTGCGGATGAGAGCACCGGGATAGCGCCTAGATTTTGGCATCAAGGGTGGTTGGATGTACTATTTGTAAGGTTTGTAAACGAGTTGTATTTCTTTATCCTTTCCAGGTTTTTCTAGTGTGGGCATACTATTGCTCTAGCTGGTGACTTGAAGCCGAGGAAGTAAATTGGGAATGCAGATGACTGAGAGGGAAATATTATACAGAATGGTTTCCTTTAGGGGAAAAAAAGAGAACAACCTCTCATTTCACATTTTTACGCAGTAGCTAAAGGAAGCTACAAACATCCTTAGACGAGGGGCGGGCACTTAGGTTTAGTTGCTCCTCTTTTTTATGAAAGATCTAGGGGATCAAGCAGGATAACATGAAACTCAGATCATGACAAGAACTGGTAGAAAGGTTTCTTGCTCCCACTTCATGGGATCCTATGAAGATTTGAGGCCAAACGTATTGGCAGTTGCAGAGCCAGGCCCTGGTTTTCTTGACAGGAGGAATACTGAAATTATTGAGCTCTGAGCATTCCCACAGGTTACATGTGGATTTAGGCAAGCCCAGTGCCACTAAAAATGAGAACAAAAGTGATGCCAGATGTGAAATTAAATTGATTTTATGTGTGGGAAACTCATTCACTAAAGAAAACACATAGAAAAATATTAATTTCTTCTCCTTTTTCAATTATATTTCTTATTATAATAATTGCTTTAAAATTTTGAGTGGAAATGTGACTCTCAAGTTGTCTTTGTCCTATGTTGCATTTTTAGCAGCTTCCAGCAGAGTTTTAAAAATTGTTTCGCAATAGTCTTTTTTCCATCATATGTCAGGAATGTTGTCATTTTTCTTTACTGTTTCATTCTGTCACTGTGTGAGGGATGTGACATACCTCCCATGAGATTTTGTGTTGCCTTTCCTTGCTTTCTAGTGATCATCCTTGGTATGTGCCATGACGCTATTTTTTGGTCACTCTTATGTTCTCTGTTCCACTTTCATTTGTTGATGTGTTCATACCATACTTTGTACTATGTCTTGTATTACTGGGGTTAAAGATAAAAAGATTTTACTTTTCTAAATCTCAGGGCATCCTCCCTATGTGATGCTTTGCGTGTTGCTGCTTTTTGTTATGTGTGAAGTATATTATTGCCTGTGGGATAAGCCAAAGAAGAAACCACAATGGCAGGCCTTTTGTGAAGCTCCAAGCTTCCAGCCTTTTCTCTTATCATCTTCTCTCCACTCTTATCTCCAGCTGAAGAAACTTTGAACATTATTTTCCCTTTTTTCCTATGTCTTTTAAAAACAAATTGGGCTACTGTTTTGTTGGTGAGGATAAGTAGATGTCTTCTAGCCTGCCAAATAAGAAAGGGTGATCCTCATATCTGTAGCAAGCACAAGTGATAGTTTTAGTAGAGTTGCTGTTAAATATCACTGTCTGGATTTAAATGTTTGGACAAAGATTAGCTGCCAGTACAAAATAAATAGCATGAATGTTTAATCAAGATCTATCATTCTTCCTGGTCAGATACTGCCTTTTTTGTTTAAAAGCCCAGTATAATGGAGACACAATGCCTACTGAGAAGTCCTATGACTCTGTTAATAATTGGATAGTTTAAAGCAAAATCCAATTCATACTTTGGTGCACAATCAGGAGTGAAAGAAAAGAGACTTTAATCTATGGATAGATAGGTAGATGTGTACTTTACAGCCCCTTTAAAAATTATGTCTTTAAAGTTGGGGTCAAGACTTTCAAAAATACAGACATTTAGTCACTAGAGGGAGACATGATCTCGTATAACCTAGAGCGTGCTTACCACCACGAAGAGAGCAGTGATAAAAATTCCCATTGCCAGGAGGCAGATGCCAACCTGTCTGGAGTGCTACCGCCCAAGTGAAAGGCTGCTGATTTGTTAAGCATCTGGGGGCCATGGGGATTGGAGAGAGTAAAAGAAGCCTTCGTGGACCCACCTGATCCTCCAGGACAGCATCAGCAATGCCTGTCTGTAAAACACATCTCATCTGGGTTCCAGTGAGATCCCCTTTAGCTACAGAGAGCAGAAAAAAGCTTTAGCCACATCTTCAGCCCGTGCTGGTCCATGCCACGTTGCTCGTTTTTCTCAAGAAACCTGCTGGGTAAGACACCGTTTCTCACCCCAGAGCAACATGGCTGGGTGGAGAAGCAGAAGATCAATGCAGAAGGCCCTGTCTTTCCACAGGAGCTTTTCTACTGTCAGAAGTGGACTGGCACATGTTACCAGCTCCTGCTGCCCAAAAGCCGCCTGCTCCCCCACTGCTGCCTTTGGGCTGAGAAAAGAGGCTGCTCGGGGGTAGCCAGCGAGGGAGGGAGGTGCAGAGAAGGCTCGTGGGCCCTTTGTTGGCACAGGTGAGAGGAGACCTGTTTTTTTTCTTGGTGCAAGACCCTGTAGGGGACAATCGGTACAACTGTTTGGCTGGAGAGAGCGGTATGCAAGGCTGGATTGACAGGGTCTCACCCCAGTGATTTACTTTAAAAATGAAAGCTTAGGTGCAAACATTAGAGGCAGATTTTGTGCCCACTGGAAAGTGCTTTGATCAAAGCATCAAGCCCAGTGCAAAGTCTGCACAAGTGTTATTATTCATCCAAAAAACAAACAGAGCAAGCCAAAGGCCCTGTCCACACTGGGATCAGGATTGGGCTAGCACCAACCATGTTGCTGCTGATAAAACCACAGGGAAACATCTCTACATCTGGAGCTTCTGTTCAGTGTTAATCCATACTGGGATGCTGTTTAATAATGTATTTAACAAGAGTACTGCAAATGTGTGGTAAATGACATTTTTTACCATTACATTAATAATAGGTGTTATTTATTCCTTATTGCCCAGAAACATTTCAGGGACTGCTGTTAATATTTCCTTGAAATAAATGTTTATAGAATCGTTAACTCTGGTTTTATTTGCCATATTTCTCACAAAGCTTCTGAGTCATGCCTTCAAGTCTGCTAGGATTTGTGATCCTATTTTCTGTTTGCTTTGTACATTTTGTCTGTCTGTGTAATTTGAAGAGAGAATTGTAGAGTGTAAGATGGAGGCAAGTATTCTTTATTTTAATTAAAATGCTAACATAAGAAATTATCTTATTGAGTGATTGTGTTGTAACACAGCCACTTGCTCTGCCATACAGTAGTTAAGTGTGATTTGATGCTTCCTCTAGAATGCTTCCTATTCTCCAGGGTTTATACTGTAGCCAAAAAAATTCCCTTTAAGCTGAAACTTGGCACGCAAAAGCTCAGCTAAACTTCAGTGCTGCTTGAAACTTAAAACACAGAACTTTCCCTTCCCATATTCAAGTTGCTTTGGGACACTACACCTGGTGGTTCCTTGTACGGTTTCTTTGTGGAGTGAAAAATGTCGCTGTTTATAATGGGAACTCATTACTGCTGATCGCAGAAATGTCCTGTATCATAGGCCAGATGAGTTCTGGATGGACATGCATATATCACTGCACACGAAGAAAATATTAATTGTTTTTTTTGGCAGGTTTTGCCTGTGTTGCCCTTCCTAAATTGAAATCTTTTATGCCTTGTGGAGGGGCTGTGACACAACCTCCATAGCTGACCCTGGTCAGAGACAGGGGTGTCAGCTAGAGCTGGACGTTTGGTCTGATCCAGGCGTGAGCTGTTGCTTTTTCTCAACAGCTCAGTGAACAGGAGAACTGAGGAGTCTTGATACAGTGACAATGGAGGAAGTCTAGACTCTGCTGTAGACCTTGACGAATATTTCATCTATGGTTATTTACATGTAAATGGTTTCTGAAGCAAGCCAAGTGTGTTGCTGAGCACATTGCCTGTTCCCATGCCACTGACTACAGAAAGCTGGTCATAACAATCTGATTGGCCAGTGAGGTTTGGGAAGATTTTTAATCTTTTGATGAACAATGTATGCCTACCAATGGGAGAAGAGAGGCAAGCCTACTGTAACCTGAGGATACATAGAGTGTAGCACATCTTGCACACCTAGGACCAGCAAGGTTGCAAAGTTGGACAATATGGATCTACCTGGCCTTTTTTTTTCAGTAAATTTTGCACCTGATTGATTGCAAGCTATTTTTGCAGCATTCTTTTCCAAGATATTTACCGTAAATTTAGTAGCTTCAGATGACTGGGAAGTGTTTTCTAAAAAAAATTGTCTCCTGATTTTATTTATATTCACCCTTTGAAATATCTTTGCACATAAAAAACGAGATACATGGTGTTTATTTGACAAAAACTGTCTACGAGATGCCTATGAAAAAGCTTCCTTTTGATAGAAGTAAAGAAAAAATTTAGTTCTTTTAGTATAGGAGAAAAGGAGTACTCAAAGTTTTTGCAGTTGGAGAAGGACTGATTGGCATTTGGGAATGGTGAGATAGACTCTCAGGTAGAAGAATATGTAGTCATTTAAGCCAGTCAAGGGGCAGAAGGACATGACAGGACCTAACACAATGGCAGAGGAAACTGAAGGTTGATAAATGCAAATCATTTGTCTTGGGATAATGAAGGGAGAATTTGAAATAGCCCATCCATTTTTGAGGTTACAAGTTAACTTCAATACTGATACCACTCAACACAGGTCAGTCAGGAGTAGTCAGTCTGTAATAGTATCTCAAAAAATAGTCAAAGTGTTAGCACCTGGAAAAGTTGGAGTATAACACTATGTCAATCAGTTACAGTCACAGAAGAGCGTGACTCTGATAATGGCACTGTATGGATCAGTGGTGTGCTGTCACCTGCAACACAGGATCAGAGAAGGGCCAGTACAGAAAATGTGGTTCTGGTTTTCTCTTTTTTATTTTTTTTCCCCCAGACAACTCTTGTGTTACATTCGTAACACAGTATAAGAGTTTTAAGTGCTTCTATGTCAGTACAGCTTAGGAAACCCGCTTTTGGCAGCAGAGAATCAGAAACTGATATGGATCTTCCTGGTCTACCATTTCTATACCTGTGGGGGTACAAAGTTGTATAAATCCAGAAGAAAGCCTGAATCACCCTTTTCTACCTTTCCATGGGTCACTCGTTCATTTTCTCTATTTTGAGACACCAAACCTCCAGTGACTGGAAGTCCATTTCCATGCCATGTCATTTGATAGATCCTATAGGAAGTGAAGCATTTCTCTGCCTTCTCTGGTGAAGCACCTACTTACCTGCTTGTTGAACATAGCAATGACTTGGAGGATCTTGTTGGAACTCACATGCATGATAATCCAGGGCAGGAGCTGGGCAAGCAGAAACCCTTAGGACTTCATGCTGGTGTGGGAATGGTCACAGAATCACAGGGCTGGAAGGGGCCTCTGGAGACCATCTAGTCCAACCCCCTGCCAGAGCAGGGCCACCTTAGAGCAGGTTGCACAGGAACGCGTCCAGGCGGGTTTTGAATGTCTCCAGAGACGGAGACTCCACCACCTCCCTGGGCAGCCTGTTCCAGTGCTCTGCCACCCTCAATTAGTAGATCATCTAGTCCAACCCCCCTGCCAGAGCAGGGTCACTTAGAGCACATCACACAGGAACGCGTCCAGGTGGGTTTTGAATGTCTCCAGAGACGGAGACTCCACCACCTCCCTGGGCAGCCTGTTCCAGTGCTCTGCCACCCTCAAGGGAAAGAAGTTCCTCCTCATGTTTAGGTGGAACTTCCTATACTCAAGTTTGTGCCCATCACCTCTTGTCCTGAGGGTCTGTCAGAGGGCTGGCAAGGCAGTTCGCTGTGTTCAGGTGGAAGAAGAATGGCTGCTAAAAAATGAAGCAATGCGGTCTGACTCTGCCCTCATGGATTATGGGAATCACTGGCCTGAAAGAGATGGAGTGACGTTTATGCAGAAGGCGCTTAAGAGGAATGAAACCCCAGTTTGCAACCTTTACAGGGTTAGTCTTTTCATATTTCTGAGAGCTGAATCGGTGAACAAGGTGAGTTAGTAGTACATAAGTAAAATTGAAGCCTACAGCAATTAAATTAAAAGCTAAAAAGATTTGGAATGGTAAAACTGAATACATTTTAATTGAACATAATTCTATTGAAGACTATTAAATTACCACAGTGGAATAGAAGCACACAAAAACATGATAATGAGCTCCTGAATGAAAATTTTAAATGGATAAACTGAAAAATTGCAGGTACCCCGGTGTATGACATGCAGAGTGCTCATGATATGAGAACATGAATTATTTATATCTTCTTTAAATGTAGAATGTAAATTTGTTTTGAATTAATTTCTATTGGGAAATCACTACACAGTAAACATAACTGTCTCTCAGGGCGATGTTTTTTCCTTCTAATTATTATTATTATTATTTTATCATATTGTTGTTTGAAGAGGGGAAGAAAAAATGGCAAATTTTATGGTAGTAAGTTATTTAAGTAACAGTTAAATTGAAAAAATGCTGCGCTTTACTTTGGAGTGAAATATACTGTGAACTAGACAGCTGTTACAGTAACTTACAACACAGAGACTCCAATTTGATGGTGCTGTGCTGGGGCAAAGAGGTTGGCATCTCTTTGTTTTTCCTACAGCAGCACAGTAAGTTGGTAGACTGGTAGAGGTTGTGAAAGGGTCTGGCTAGTGCCTTGTTACTGTTGTGGCCTGCACAACAGTGAGAGCGGGATGCAGAGGCAAGTACCAAACTTTATGTTAAGGCAGTAATGGCCACAGAAATAGTCTAAGACTGGAGGAAAAGCTCTTGTGAGTAGGGAAAGAGTTGTTGAAGGAACAAACTGCTGCGATTTTTACCCTTAATTTCTTTTCTTGGTTTTTGCTTCTGCAAGTGTGTTTAACAGTAAGGGAATGTATTGCTTTGGGGGAATTAGGACATACAGGTTTGTTAAAAGGTAGATATGCTCATAGTTTTCCTGTTGGCATTGTTTTATTCAAGTGATTATTGTTTCACTTCTGTAATACTCCTGCTGGAGCAACATGCAGGTAAGTCTGGAGTAAAGCCACGGAGGAATTAGGCCTTCCCAGCAGTGTTCTGTATTGCTAAGATTAAAAAAATTGAGGCAGAGAGCTCCCTTTGGCTTCAGTGGGGCCCTGTGCGTGGGGGGGTCACTGAAGTATCTTTGTCTAAGACTGACTTGCCGTGACTGAAGCTTTTGTAGCGTGGCCTAACCTTTGCAACCCTTGCTGCTCATTTCTAATGGCACCTTATCGGGCCATCTGTCCCACCCCAGGAAATGATGATACCTTGTGGATAATGTTATGTAGCAAACAAAAATTTTGACTGGCAAGTGGAAGATTAAAAATATTATTTTGCTACATGTAATGCACTATTTTTTCATTACTTGTATCTTTGACTTGCAGCCCATCTGGATCTGCAACTCCTCACTAGCTGCAAACTACTTTCTGCCCATTCTCAATCCTCTGACAATGGGAAGACGATGAGCTAAAAATGTAAAGATTTTTGTTCTTATTATTTTGGAACAACTGCTCTCCCCGTTTTCTGCTGTTTTCTTTTCATGGACCATTAGCAGCTTCCAAAGGCAATATCCTTTCACTGTCACACTATGCCATGGGGTGCCATTTCAACAACTTCAGACGAGGGCATTAAGTACAATTCTGGATGAGAGTCAGAGCATAACCAAATAAAAATAATAAAGGAAAGCTTGTAAGAGCAATTTGGAATGCTGTCCTGTGCTGAATTCATTTGCAGCTTAGCAGAGAGCTACCAATCACTGGTGATCAGCGCAATACTCCGCAGCACCTTATTTAATTGTAAAGTATTTCATACCCTAAGAAACATCACTGTTCATTTGCTTTTCCTTTTTCGGTGATCATCTTAGCTGAATGCTGAGCGGTGAATCAGTGGGAGGGTAAGAAAATTCATGTTTCTAATTCGAGGAGAATAAAAATGGACTTCTTGTTGTTCCTCTCCCTTCCCTCTTGCAATTAATCTGGAGTTACGCATTTCTTAGGATAGTTTAAAAGAAAAAATCCTGGAGGGAGGGGAAAAACCCTTCATAATCCTTTGGCAAATCTCTCAATTCATCAAGGCCAAATTATGGCGGACATTGCATACAGGTGCAAGCCAAAGCATCCTCCTGGCCAGTGGTAGGACTGTGGGGCAGAAGCAATTTCCTTTAGCTCACCTCCCAGGAAGATAGAGGAAGGACTATTCTACATGTCCTCACAGCACCCCACGCTTTGTGGAGGACTCAGGCTACCTACATTCTTTGAAATAGCCCCTAACTTGGCACTGACTGATCTGGCACCAGCTTTTGCCTTCAGTGCTTGAACAAATTATTCATTCTTTATAGTGGGGAAAATGTGTAAGGTGCACGATGAACGGGCTGCTCGGTGCTGGAGTCTAGGCAGCCGCTGACTCTGATGCTGCATTCCCTCTCTGCACCTCTTTGGTGGTAATGGATGTGCCACTCAGCCAGCACTGCTTGGAAGTGTGGTGCAGAGATCCGTGTAGAGCTTGTCAGCTGGAGACCAAATCAGTCAAGACGCTTAAGCATAGGGCTGGGAGGTAGCTGGGATGGTTGCTGTCTTGGCTATGCTGATAGATCACTTTGGGCTAGGTACTTAACATCTGTGTATTCTGCTTTCTCCTTCTGCAAAAGAAGGCTAATCTCTCTACTTGTGGATGTTAGAGTTTTCTCTGGTGCTGGCCTGTGTAATAATATCTTACTGACAACACAGAAGATGCTGGGACACTCTGTGAAGGTTTGTAAAGCACTGTGAACTTGTGTTGGGCTAGGTGTTACGTGATACTAATGCCTTGCTAACAGAGTGTTTTGCATTTGACTTGCACCTTTTTACTACTCTCTGCTCTGTTGTACCATGTTGAGACTCACACAGTTGTCTTCTTAATATGGTAACTATTTCACCTGGACAAGGTAGGCTAGAAAAGAGCGTCCAGTGCTGGAGTAAAAGGCAGACTGGACGTAGGACTGGAGATGCCAGGGCTGTAAAGAGAAGGTTAGAGCAGTTATTCCCCTGTTTCAGCTCCATCAAAGTAGTACAGATTACTGATCCTAATGTGCTGGTTTGTTTTTTTAACTTCTCTAATTTTTTTCAGTCCCTTTTTGAAATCATGCATACTCTCAGAATCTCCAACAACCCTTGACACAGAGATCTGTGGCCTAACCACATCCTGTGTGAAGAAGTATTTCTTCCCAGTTAATTTCAACCAGCTATTGCTAATTGTATTTTATATATCCGGCTTCTTACACCAGAAGACACAGCAGAAGATAATTTCCTGTATCACAGCAGTATTAACGGTTTTATAAATTTCTTTATATAGCTACACCATCATCCCATCCTAGGGTGGAAGAATCCTAGTCTATTTAGTCATTTGTCCTACAAAAAAGTGTGTCATGCAAAAGCTGTGTCCTTCTCTTGACCACCCTTGCCACAGTTCCCTTTACCTTTTCAGTTCCATGTATTCTTTTAAAGGAGGAGGGACTGAAGTTGCAAACAGCATGCATAGGATGAGCACATTCGGGATGTATAAAATGCTATACATGTATCTTGTTTGTCCTCTGTGGCAAGTCCGACATTCATGGGCTTGCATTGCAATTATTTCAGGTGTGGCAATAATGTCGTTACAGTGGTGGGGCTGTATGGGTCCTGTTGCTGTGTGATATAACAAATACTTACCGCCACCACAAGTCTGAGCATGAGAGGAAGGAGCCATCCAGACCAGCACAGCTCCCTCTCCATTCTTCTTCACTTGCCTCTCTGCCTGCTTTATGATACCCCACATTGCATTCGTCACCTTGGATTGTTTTCCTCTAATTGTACATTCGCTAGAAAAGCAAAAAGCCTCTCTAAAACTGCTGGACTGAAAATGAAATATAGGATGGCTGCAGGCTATGCTTTTCTTTTCTGGGAAGCACTACCATGGTAATTGTTTCTACAAAAAGAAACTACTACTCTGGAAAAAAAAAAAAAAAGACAAAACAAAAACCCAAACACCCTTTATTTGCTTGAACCCACCATAAACTATAGCTAGTAATTATAGAAGCCGACTGCATAACAGCTTAATTTGACTTAATTGGCAATTTTTTAAAGCTGCAACACAATAAAAATAGAAAACAAACTCGGTGCACAGGTTCTGGAGATGTTAAATTTCACTTTACAAAAAAGCTGTAAACCTTCATGCAACGTGTTGGCTTGTAATTCACTTCAGTTGGTTATGGGTTTTTTTTTTTCTTTTTTTCTTCTGTTGTGATATGAAACTGTAGAAATACGCAGCAGGGTCTGAAAGAAGACTAAGCTTTGCCTTTTCCTCTCAGTGCTGGGTTCCAGTCTGAGAGAAATATTTCGCAGTGAAAGATTATTGAGAGGGAGATAAATCATCTGCTAGCATTATTATTTTGTTAATGGCCACAGGGTTGGGGTTTTCCTTCTTTATTTTTTTTTAAAGTGACTAGTATTTCTAAATGGCAAATTCTTTAGTTCTCCCCAAACATTTAAGAAAACAATGGTCTACTAGAGAGACAAATCCTTTTTGAGCTACGAATTTATCCACTGTGGGTTTAACTTTAAATAGATTAGTAGTCCCCTTTAAGTCGATTGAGCTTTAGTGGGTATTACAGAAAATTAAGCCATCTGTACACACCACCAGTGAGATGATTTAATTACACAATGTTCTGATATGGTAAGAGAACAATTTATATTAAGTCAATGTTTATTTATTTGAATGTGAGCTGAGGATTGTATATTATAATATACAGATATTGTACAAGTTGATGTGATGACAGAATGAATTGATTTATACTATAAGTACCTAAAGGATGCAAATCTATGTACACGGTTAAAAGATCAAGTAAGGATCTGCAAAAGTTAAGAGTTCAGAGTTTACATCCACCAAACCATATTACACCTCTCCTGTCCCATATGAACCTGCTAGTCCCAGTTGCTTGAAGAGTGGCCCTGGCCATGGGATTCCCTCAGATCTTACCTAGGAACTGCTCCTGGGAAGTTGCTGTAGATGGAGGGGACTTGGGGAGAGCCTAGGGATGCTAGGTTTGGCTGGGTAGAGTTAATTTTCTTCATGCTCAGCAATAAAACTAGGAGGGAGGTTGGCAGAAGGGCCACTGCTCAGGGACTGGCTGGGTATCTGTCAGTTGATGGTGGGCAGTGATTTTCATTTTGCATCACTTGCCTTTCTTGGGGTTTATTTCTCTCTCTTTGTTATTTTCCTTTTCATTACTATTTATTACTATCCATATTATAGTATAGTATATTTCAATTATTAAACTGTTCTTCTTAGCTCACAAGTTTTCTCACTTTTACCCTTCCAGTTCTCTTTCCCCCAGTCCTGCTTGAAGGGAGAGTGAGCAAGCAGTTGTGTGGTGCTTAATTGCCAGCTGGGGTTAAACCACAACACTAGGTCACATTGCAGCTAGTGGATGGTTCCTAATGGACGTTTTCCATTTGACACAACTGCAGGCCAGGCAGAAAATCAAAGAGTCAATCCAATCACTCAATGCAACCAATACTGTGGAGTATCTATTCTAGACCATGACAGTAGTCCTCTGCCGACATAAGAAACCAGACTCTGCACTTTGTCTAAAACAGTTCAAGGCCAAGAAAGATGAATATGTGAAGCTGATCTGAAGCTACGTTTGAACTTCCTTAGTCCTAGAGTTGATGTACATCAAAGGCTGTTGGAAATTTCCTGGCTTCATTTGACCTAGGTAGTTACCAGTTATGTAAGTTTGCTCTCCTACTAATTGCTGTGATAGTGGCTTACAGGATCACTGGTTCCCCAGTATAGCTTTGTAACAATGATGGTTTGACTTGGTGGCTTAAACTGATTTAAAGGTTGTCAACAGAAACACAAAAATGATCCCAGGTAATAAGGAAAATGAGCTCTACCTATATAAAGCACGTACAAGATGCACACTTGCAGTGGACATTGGATATGCACACCATAGCACTCATCCATTCCTGGAAACAGACTTTTAACTGCAGTCCCATGCTTGATGTGCTCTGTGCTTACATGAGAGAGTTATGCTGGATCATTAGTCCTCAGAGTTTATGGGACTCTCAGTTTGGTTTCTATACAAGCTCCCTACACTCTGATGCTGCTGAGTACCCTGATGGAATGTGGTTTAGTCCTGAATCAAAGAGGTACTGTGGGTAAATTCTGACATCAGGTGGTGATACATACATATATATGCCATTACTTCGATATTTTTCTTTAAAGTCTCATTGCTTTATAGCAAAAGGAACCCTTAAAATGTGGAACTAGTTCTCCCATACTGTTCAGTCAGCATTTAAAACCTATGGGCCAGATTTGTCTATGTCTTTATGGCTAGACTTTTCAATGAGAGGAGTAGCATTCTGCATGCTCTCCATGCTTGTTAGAAAAGGAACAAAGTGGAGAACATTTGCGACTCCGGTGCGGTATAAAGCTACAGGAAATTTCTTGTATAAAATGGTAGAAGCTGCCATACAGTCTACCTTTTTACAGTCAGTTTGAGCTCTGACTTCATTGGGAAGAGGTTGCTAGCAAACAGGAGCAGGACTGGACCCTTTAAATCATTAACACTCCTAACCTGCATGTTTATTACCTGCCAACTGGCAACAACAAAGTGATTCATCTGATGTGTTTATTGAGCAGTGGAGAAACCTGCAGCCTGATTCAGAAGATAAGAGAACATAATGGGGGACAAGCTGTTATGTGCTGAAATTCACTGAGGGAGATGTGGGAGAAAGTAGCAAAGTCCTAGCTTAAGGATTGTGAATGGAGAGGGTCCCACTTTGTGGGTACCCTTCACATTATTTCCAAGGCGGATACAGATATTTGTGTTGCTCTGATGAAATGTGTCTCAAGGCAGCAGAGGATAGCATATGTGATACGGAAATTACATGATAAAATATTTGTTGAGGTCATGAGGATACTCAGTCAGCCACAGAAAACTCTCTACTATCCAAAGTGCTTTCCCAACATACAGTCAGCTCCTAACAACTGTGATCCCAGTTTAGCGGCTTAAAATGGCAAGAAAAATTTAGACACCGAGATGGGAATTTCTTTGAGACAGTCCAAACCTGGGTTATTCACCTTACTTTCATGCTAATAGCATTTTAGCCAGTAACCTGGTCTTTTTGATTTCTTCTAAACCAGAAGTACCACAAAGGGGAAAAAAAAAAATCATTAGTATTTGTTCTTCAGGGGAGTAAAGCAGTGTGTACTCACAGGCGTACAGAGAATTAAATGATTACATGAATTTTTTCAAGGCTCATGGAAGGCTAAATGTGGATTTCGTTGAAAGTTATTGTCAGTATTTTATGACCTCAGCTCGTTTGATGTCCATAACTGGGCTATTCCACTAGCCACATAAATGAAACACCGGAAGTTTGCATCCAGGAGTAGCTTCTTTGTTAGTGAAGATTAATTTACATGCTGATTTTCATATGCTTATCCTTTTTTCCCCCAGTACACCTGTCTCTGAAAAAAAAAATTTTCTTAGTTTGTGTGAGTGGTTCCCCTAACCTAAATATTCATTTCTTTTCCCTGTACGTTGACATTGCCTCTGGCTAAGACAACTGCACAGAGACAATGAGTGTGTAGGGTGGAGAGAAAAAGCTTTCAGCTTTCTGGGGTTTTTTTCCCCCCAGACATTAAGGTTTCCTTTTTTATTTCATATGAGAGTTGCAAGCACATGCTAAGAGAAAAGCATGACCCCAACCATAGCAAAGATTCAGCCCTATTGATTTTGTTAACAGGTTTCCCTTATACCTGTACAGAAAACTGGACCAATTGACACAGAACCACAGCTGAGCTGAGTCAGTGTTGCTCTGCTATCTTCAGGAGACCTACTGCAGCTACAGTCATTGCTCTCTGTGACTTACCACAACTGGGGACGTGGCCCCGCTCTTTTATGGATAGATTATTTCAAGATGTTCAGAGCTGTACTTCTGCCAGTGAGTCAGCGCAGTGGGAATCATCTTGGACATGGTGTATCTATGCTTTTTCATTCGTGTTATTGGAACATCTTTTGTTCCTCTGAAGGGACTGACTCTCAAGAGTGATCAAAGGCGGTATGGATAGCATAGCTGTAACCCCAGGAGGTTGTATATGCAGAAATGGAGTGCAGATAAGGGTAACTTTTTGACATATCAGTGTATGGTTATGCTTGCATTTTCTGTCATATTGCTCTTTTGTAACTACTTCAGGGTTAACAGTCTTTGACTCAAGAAGCTTGGTCGATTTTAACACTAAAGTCTTGCCTTTCTGGCCTTACTCCATAAACTGTTGAACTTCTGGTGGAAGGGGAAGGTTCAACACAATGTCTAGTAATACTAAGTGCTGATCTGAATTCTCTTGGACTTAAGAAAATGTCCATCTATTTATTATGCACATTGAGGTTTTCTTAACTTTTTTGACTCTACATAAAGCTTGGCATGATGTGCTTAAACTAATACAACAGAAAGAATTGATGAAAAACTCACTTGTGAGTTGTGGATCTTTATTCGTTATTACCTCACTCAGAGTCCTCTAGAAAGCAAGCTGCAATTTACCACGTGTTATTATACTACTCAGGTGCTGTAAAGAGATCCGATTTTTAAAATAATGCGAAGTAGTAGTCCACCAATAAAAGTCAGTATTTTCTATTTAGTTCAAATAGTTGTGTGCCAGAGACATGCCCACAATGACCAGAAATGCTCTGTAGTGATTTTGTATCTCTTAAGGTACCATAGGTTTCCTAGTTCGATATCTTCCCTCCCCTCCCCTCTTCCCCATTCTATTCTTGATCAGAATAGGATACTCAGGGTCCCTTCTTAAATTTCTTAACCAGATGGGATTTTGATCTTATTCTTTTAATTTCTTATTTCATGCTGGATGCTATCGTAACCCAATGGCTTCTGTTCAAGCTCCTTCCATACATAACCCTTATTACAAAAGATGTAGCTCCTGCACTTGGGAATTAATTGTGAATGAACTCTCTGACACTTAATGACAATTTGTTTGCAGGAGTACTCCCTAAATTTGTTAATTGAGTAAGGCTGAGAAGTCTTCAAACAATAAACATAATAATTTCAAACTCCACACCTTAGAAACATTTTGTCTAATAAACTTTCCATTTCTCTTCCACCCATCCAAGAAAGTCTTGCTTAAATAGATTTCATGTAAAAATTTAAGACCAATGAAGGATATTTTTTTTTTCTGATCACTGGATTCTTAATAGAGTTTTTCTGATTTTTTTTTTTTTGAGGTGTTTACCTCAGGGTATTTGTCTCATACTCAGCAGATATCCTTTTGTGATGTTCATTTCAGCATTCGTCACCTTCTAGGATGTCCAGAGAGCTTGCAAAAACTGAAGTGGGAAAGGATTTTCCAAATGTCAGAAGCTGCAGTGAACATGGAGGTGAGAAAGGAGTTTCTCTTTTGAGTTTTTAGGGCTATGACAATCAATCTCTAAGGGCAAATCATTTTTCAGTGTTTTCTGTGGGAAGAAATATGATTCTTTTCCCAAAATATGAACATTAGATGTACAAGCCAGTGAATAATAACAGACTGTGATGTACGTTAAATTCTGGAAGTAATACTTTGGTAGTAGCTTTAACGCATGCACTGTAGGAAGTAGTGACAAAGTAGTGACCTGATAGTATAAGGCAGGTGGTTTTCTGTCCCAGGCAGAGGAGGACATCCCGGAAGACCTTGATTTAAGTCTTGTCTCTGTCACAGTCCTTTTATGTGACCATGGACAGGACATTTCATCTGACAGTGACTCGAGTGTTTTAATTCTGTCCATTTATTTCTTGTTTCACTGGAATTATGAACTCTGCAAGAAGGAAATGTCTGACTCTGTGCTCCACAATGAAAAAGAAACTTGAAGAACAATAACGTAACATAACCACATTTTATAATTTTAAGAGGCTGACTCAGATCAGTGAGTAGCATGATGAACTCTGAAGGGCATGTACTTCATGACGCTGTGTGTGGTCTGAAATCTTATGCAGAGGCAGATTGAAATCCTGATATTTTAATGAAGCTTTAGGTATGAAGAATAATACACTGTCATATTAAATGACGGTAGTGAGTTATTTTGCCAATTTGCAAGTTCCCATAACACTGTAAACAAAAATTAAAAAGCCCTACCCTTGAAAGACTTTGAAAAAGAATCAAATCACACAAACCCCCTTGTATTTGAGAACAGCCTAAATAGAAGAGTTGCAATATTATCACAATAATTTCAAAGGAAAAGGATAAAGCTAGGAAGCCAAGGATTTCATAATGAATGCAGCATATAGCTTTTAAACAGGGCTAACATATGGACCACTAATGTGAATGTGAATGCAAATTAGATACTTTTGATTGCTTGAAATAAAGTCAGCAGAATCCAAGCTTCAAAAAGCGAATTGTGTGGATTTAACTACCTGAGTGCCACAGAAAGAATACTGTTCCTACAATATTTCCATATGAAACAAGGTAATGAAGCTAATTAAGCTAATTCTAAGGCAAGCTGCCCTAGATAACTTGAAGATGAATTGTATGTTTTCTCTGGCCCTTCTTTTTGGGTTTCTCCCCCCCCCCCCCTCCCCCCCGCCTTTTGGTTTACCTGAGGTTCTCAGCCATGATTTTTTTAACCTTTTGAAGCTATTCTGCTAATTTTGTTACACAAAACTACAGGCACTGTACAAGGTATCTGTCATTTTTAGAAGTGATATAGCTTACTACAAATATCTTGCTTTTGAGGAGAAGGAGCACAACTGGTGCTGTCTGGAAACAGCAGACATTGGGAACTCCTCAGCTCATAAAGTATGATATAGCAGATAGTGTGGTAGGGCTTTTAAGGTGTTCTGGCTCAGTTAAATAAAGGGAGCAGAGCAGGGATTACCCTAAACCTCGGAAGTGCTGGTGTAACGTAGCTCAGCAGGACATACCTTGTACCCAACCTTCCTGGACTATGAGCAATGGGAAAACTGGAGAGTAATAGTTGTTTTCTCCCTGAGCCATTGCCCTTCACGCAAAAACAGCAAGGGGCTCTTGGTTAGAAGGAAAAAACAAGAGGGCTGCCTACCACCCTGCATCTGGCACGGCTTGCCCCTATGCAGCAGGTCTGCCATACCCTTGCTGCGAGCAGCGGTTTGCAGGTACAGCAGGAGCTCTTGTGATGGATTCCCATGGGGCTGCATAGCTTGTGGGGGAAGAACAAACTCAGCCAGTGGGAGCCTGGGAGCTGGGATGTCTCCATTCCAGCTCCACAATCCTCCTTACCTGTTTTACAGTAAAACCTTAGGCTCTTATCAGAAGAGTTGAGAGATGACATTATTCACCATTCCTCCTGATCCCACAACATTTTCTGTCATCCTCTCCTCCATCCAAGAGGCTATGCTCCAAACCGCTGTCCCCTGCAGTGAAACCAGCTCTGTAGCTCCCCTCACAGCCAGCGTTGCTTCACATCTTAGACATCTCAGATCCCACACCTGGCCTGGCCATGGTAAACGTGACCATATCTGCACCCATTTACTGCTGATACTCCTGCAGCTCTGCTGGGTACTCCCCTGATGCGTCCTACCGCATCTGGAAATCTCCTAAGTGCATTAGATGTTTTCTAACATCCTTCCCATACTTGTCTAGGCACATGGATAGACTAGCCCAAACCCCTGTTAGACTTGCCAGGTTTGGGGCAGTTGCATTAACTTCCCCTTATTGCAGTAACTTAGAGAAGAGTGTACTGATTTGAAACTGAAGTTTAAGGGAGGACGAAAATGACTAAATGAGCTCATTTACATCTTTGCCAATCACTTGCCAATTTGCAAATATGTGAATTAGCGCGTTCTGAAATTTGCATAAATTCACACATGGAGCTGTGCAAGACTTGGCAGCTATGAAACAAAAAAAGAAAAAAAATGTATTAATGGCCATGGAAAAAAGGAAAGGAAACTGGTTCCAGAATATAAATGTCTTTATGACTATATGAAGAATGGGAAAGTGACTTTTGAACTTAAGATTGTTTGTCAGATTCAGAACTGGTAAAAACAGATGCAACTCTGTTAGTATCACTTCTACCCTTTTATGTAAGTCCTGAAACGGGGCTTTGTGATTCAAAGCCCTCTTCTTTCTTGGGAAACCATAAAAAGCAGTTGTGAAGACTAGGAAGAAAAATTCTTACAAAATGAAAAATGCAGCACACAAGGCATTGGCTAGCGTTAGTGAAGTGTTTTGGGGGATTCTCTATCTCCCACACTGCGTGTTTCACACCAGCGTTACTCACCCCTAGCTGTACACTTGCACTCTGGAAATTATTTTAATTGAAGCAAATGATGTTTCTAACTTATGGCTGTGTTAAAATTTAAACTGAGCCTGAGGAGCTTCCTGAACCACTGTTCTTGCACTCATGATCACGTGTAGGGCTCAGCTCACGAGGCCACTGAGCCCAGGCTGCAGCCTGACTTGGAGTTTTCCTCCAGAGGGATTCCTGAGAGCAACCAGGTGCACAGCGTTTGTAGCTAGATCACCTCAGCTGGCGATCAGTCTGATTTGGGGCCATTTCTTCCCTTGTCTTCAGAAACATGGAGCAGTTTGAACTGGCAGCAGCCTTTTCCTCTCCACAGGGTGCTAAAACTCTGAAGCATGTGTTTGTATCCTCACCTATTTCAGGGATGGCTGCTTGCAGGAGGACAGGTAATGCATAATCCTTGTCATCTGTACCTTCCCAAGTGCTGCTGTCTCCAGCTAGTTATTTCTCAGCAGGCAAAATAGGCTGATAATGTCAATGAATGTCGATGACTTGGGCAACATCAGTCTCTACCACGCATTTTCATTAGCAGAGGTGTAACTGCCAGGGACAGGCAGGACAAGGAGTGATTTATGGCACGTGTAGCTGTACAAGGGGTAGCTGACGGTATTTTGTGCTGAGAGAATTGGGCTTTTGTCAGTGTATTCTGCTTTGCCTGTAAAGGTGGGATTAATTGCTACCAAAAAAGCACAGTCAAAGAATGAGATGCACTTTGCTAGTCCCAGATCCTGTTACTGTTGTACAAGCTGCTTCCTTCATCAGTGGATCTGACCTCAGCACCACAATCTTTCCTGATTGAAAATTAGTGTGTAGTGTGAGCTGTGTACAATGCAGTGATCTAGTATCAGTGTGAGGGGTCACAGAAATCTATTCTTTGAAAATCCTGTTTTATAAGCAGCTGCTTTTTGACTGGAATGAAAATGGTAAGTTTGGCTGGAATTTTCTGAACTCTTAAAAGCAAGACAGAAACATAAGGAAATTCAAACTCGCTGTGATGCAAAAACTTATTTTAGGTTAAAATTGCCTTGGTTTTGCAAAACTATTACTTTACTGAGAGCATGTTTTTTGCATTATAAAATACAAATGATGTTTCGTGAAACTCAGAAAAGCAGGATAACTATTAGATGTTGCAGGCTGACTTTTTAAAATTCAACTGAAAATGCCAGAGCACCTTCATTCTAAAGTGCCTTGATACCACAAACTTCAGGAACCGTACAAACTTTTTGGACCATTAGATGCACAATATTCACAGATTTGTTTTTCCTAGATAAAAATAGTTGCAACAGTTTAGTCCCTGGATACGCCTGTTACAGAGGTAAGTATATTTAAAGGCTTGCTCATTAGGAAGAATGTGAGGGTATGATATCTGGGGGAAAGGTGGTCTAAAAGCTTCTACTCTGTTGTACTTCCAAGGCATTGGAAGAGACTTGCAGCCCTCAAAGTCTTACATGTTCTTCCCTCCCTGATTTAAATGTCATACTCCATGCTGAATATGTTTAGATACTACGGTCACTGACTACCTTGTAGACGACAGTAATTAATCTAGTAATGCTCCCCTTGGCATGGATGACACAATTGGAAATCTGTCCAGGTAGAGACAATTATGTAGAAGCAGAGAAACATAATCTTTCTGTCCCTGAAGTGACACAGTACTTATCTGCTCCTGTTCCTATGTTTCTTCCTGTGAGAGTCAGCGACTATTTCAGTTTCTCTCATTTTATTTACTTTCAAGTCATGATTAGATTAGAGAATTCTGTTGTTGCCTCCCTCCCTTAAAATCCAGGAAACCAGAGCTGAGCTGATTCACTTTTTAAAGATCATTTAATTGCCTTAATGAGTTTGCTTGATTCTTCAAATCTCCCGTGAAGTCATAGGCAGAAGTTGAAATGGTTTTATTTGCCTTGGAGAAAATATATCCACTTTGTACTAAGCAAGTGGTTTGTGTGTGTAACGCCAAAGCTTGCACAGCCTCATCTGTCCATAGCAATGATGAGGGGAACCACATACTGTTGGTGATGTGCACATATGAAATCTAGCTTGTAGGCAGAAATGACCCAAGTTTTCATCACTGCTAAGTGCTCCAAACCTGAAGCGGAAAGGAGCCGAAGGGGTGTAATATCCTGCTAGAACAGGAACATGTTATGCACAAGTATTCATACAAATATTCATATTTGGGATGGTCAGCTCTGGGCAATTTGCTGTTGTTTTATTTCTGATCCTCTGAAAATAGACTTTCTTCCTTCCTTCGGAAAGGGAAGATGATGGGCCTGAGAAGGAGGATATGCCAAGTCTTGCCCAACTCCCAGACTTCCCAGGTGGTCTGAAGCAGGTCAGTTAGTTTCTCTGAGACTTTGTTCTCCATCCATCTAAGAAAAATATAGTGCATAAAGATAAATACATTAGAGATTGGGAGCTGCTCAGAAGCTGTTATAATAGAGGTGATGTGTATTGAAACTATTGCAGAAATAAATGCAGCTGGCCAAGGGTTATGTATAATCTCCATACACTTCAAGTAGGTAGGTTAAATTTGGATAAAGATTTCTTGTCCAGCTTATGGAGCAAATAGGTGCCAGTGGGTCTATCTATGCTTGCAGGCTTTAAGGCTTCGCTGCCTTTTTGAATTAAAACACAGGAGGTTTGTTTTATGTTTAGAACTAGGAAGTATCCTATGTGCCACTGAGGCACATAACAGACATGGAGCTGCTGTGCAATCACTTAAAATACTGATCTATAATAATTTTGGGAATTCCTTATGTAATCTTATCTGTGAGATAAAATACAATATCATTCTGCTGGGATGCAACATTTCCCTGTGTGTAGACATTATCCTGCTGGATAACCAAGTGGACTTGGTGGATCTAGATAAGCATCTTCCCAGCAAATATTTGGGGGCCAGTTATCAAATATTGTTCTGTGCTCAGGTTCCCAGCTGTTTTGCAAAAACAAAAAGGGCATGAGTGATCGACTACTGGTTTGTTCCCTGTGTAGCCGGAACAAATGGCGGGGGCTGAGCGTGTCAGAAGAGTCTCCAAGCCACGTGGGGCCACGTGAGAGCATGGGGGCCCAAAGCAGGCCCCCTCAGAAAGCCCTTTTAGTGGGCTCCTGCACTTCCCTGGGGGTGAAACTTCTGAGGCCCGCAACATGACCATTGTTAGCATTTTTTAGAGAGCAAGGAAGGAAAGGCACAGAGTCAAGCACTGCGATGCCTGCTTTGCCCTCTTCCTTGCCTCCTGGCCTGCTGAATTATTTGGGTGTGGAAAGCAGGAGGTCCAGGCTGGGGTGATGGTCACCTTATCTCTCTTTACTCTGTTGTGCTGGGTTGCTGCATATGGGACCATGAGCAGCCGGGCTTGGTGCTTGGGTCTGCCAAAACCCCTTGCTGTAAGGTTTCTGTAGTACCAGATGCGCAATGTAGGACTTAAAGCAACTCCTCTTTCTCTCTTTCTTTATTCTGTTTCATCTTGTCTGAGAAATAAAAGTCTGCATTTCAAGCGCAACAAAGCACTTAAGCGTGTATTTACAATAGCTTTACATATTTAATAAAGGCATTTCACAATGTTTTTGATGCTTTAGACTGTCACAGTGAGAACACTTTTAATAATGTTTTCTTCTTTTGTATGTCAGCGCTGGCCCTTCCTGTTTTGATCACAATTATAGCAAATAAGGGTAAGAAATAGAAAACAATCAAATACAATCTTTTGCACTTCCCCAAAGGTCTGTGATATGATTTGTTTCAAGTTCAAATAAAAGTTTGTGTAATTTCTTATTTAACAGCATTGTTTTCCCTTCTCTGAATTAATTCATCCTAGAGGCAGAATTGTCTTTGGATCTTTCTTGATTGCTTATTAACCCACTCATAGAACATACAATACTCGATACACTGGGTTTTTGAGCGGTTGCCCGTAGTTTAGAGGTCTACTGAGTTTAACCGCTTTTGTCTCTGGAATTAATGAGTGGTCACACTTTGCTTGATCTCTCTGTACCCAGGTTGGACTAAGTGATGACAATAGTTGTAATAAAAAAAAAATGCATTCACTTTGGTATTTAAATTCCATGTCAAACCATGCAGTGGGGTGCGGAACTGATGTGGGGCACAGAGGAAACTAATCAAACTATGACAACGGCATTTTATAACAAGAGTGAGCCTAGCGCATCTCCTGGACAGAAATACTTGCATATGCACTGCCCAGTAAGTGGACAGTATTTGGGGAACAACAGATACAGTACATGTACGCAGACAGCCTTTACGGTAAATACTGCGTGAATCGGATGTATCCTGAAAGTGATGGATTCAGTATATCTGGACTATAAGATTTATTCATACTTGTTCATTGCTCTTCACCCAGCAGGAGAAGACAGGTCTGAGGGACCCCAAAACCAGAGGAGATTTATGCAAACAGCAAGTGTAGGGGTTTTGTTTGCAGAAAACTTAAGGGTAACATTTAAGATTGTTTATTGAGTGAACGTGCCTTCTCCATCCTTGATGAAAGCAACAAAATCACCGTGTGGAGAGAAGTGAAATATTACAAGAGGCTTTATTTGCGCTGCTCCACTCTATACACCTAGAATTCTCTCTGTGCAGCTTTAAAATTTAATTTAACAACTTTTAAACTCAGATAGAACAAATGTCAAATGAAAAATGCCTGGCATCCTTACTGAAAACATAGGATATAGCAGCCAGAAAGAGTTTCTGCAAATTTTTTGTGTAAACGGTGGCACTGCTGTTGCTGGCGTTGCTATATGAATTATTGAGACGCTTGCTGGTAGGAGGTAGAGATGTTTTGATTCCTCTACATGTATTTGGCAATAAACTTTATAACTTCCTTACATCACAGATTATATAGGTCTAATATTATACACACAATACAAGCCAACTGTGGTTGGCTGAATCCACAGACTGGGTAAATTAAGATACTGAGGAATAATTACCTGTCTTGTGACTTTTGAGGTATATGTCTCCACCTCTGCAAATAGCACCTTGCATGCAAAAAAATATGTATTTTACAGGTGGAGTTTTAGTTTTAAAAAGCATGCCAGTATGAAATGTCTGCTGTAGTATTAGGGAGTCATGATCTCTAAACCTTCTCTCAAGGCTGTACTGGTTATTGCTTTCCTTACTGTCTGCTACCCGTCAAACCCATGTCCTAGTTATGCCATCAGAATGGACAGAGCAAGTTCAGGTAGGTTGCACACAGTTGCAGAGTTTGAGTTCATTTGTTAGACACTGCTGGCACTCATGTTTGCCAACCAATGTGCTTCATTTTTTTTAATCGAAGTTCAGTGGTTTGTGATACGTGAGCTTGCAACCAGCCTGTTGTGTGCTTCACTAAAAGCATGGCATCCATGCAAGGGCATCACATGGACACAGCAATGCTGTAACAGGTACCTCACTTAGCACAAGATGGGAGCTTTCTTCCCCTAACCTCCTGCCAGAGAAGAGTATATGGGTCATGCTCAGACATGGCTAGGATGGGCCACTACAGTGCCATAGGAGATGTGGAGATGTCACGGGCTGTGCTTAGAAGAGCCTTGCAGCCGGATGGAGACAGAGCACCTACTTGTAAGTTGGACCTTGAAATGCAAGAAAAAGGAATTTTCTGCTCCAGTGAGCTCGTGTTTGGAGGCAAGGTATTTATCCGGAGGAAGAGGAAGCAGGACGACTGTGTTGGATGATGAGACAGCTGAATGTTGAAGGCAGAGCTGGAAAGGACAGGATAAGCATTTCTAGAGTTTCTCCTGTCAATTGGAAATGCAGAGGAAAAAAATAAAGTTCCCACTAAATTTTTTATCCCAGAAGAAAACAAGAGGCTTGTAGTCTCATTGCTGAGCTTTGGTCCTTCAAAATGGCTTCTGTACCAAGTAAGTATTTCTGGTGAAGTTACTGGTTCTAGACAGTATTAGTACCTTATGATTCAGGTGTGCTCTAAGGTAATTGTGTTGTTAGTACTTAATATCCAGGTTTGCTATGTTCAATAAGTATTGGGCAGTTATGGTTGCTTTCCAAACTCTTTAAAACAGGTGTTCCTCTATCTGTATGAGAGCGTTAGGAGTAGGATGCATCCCATCTCACTCCATCTGTCTGGAGTGCATATTTCTGTGCCTGAGCTAGTGAGCCTGGGTCCCATCGCGGTTGGTCAGTGGAACAAATAAATCCCATTCTAAATGTCTGAGATTTATGGATGAAATTTTCCTTTTAGATTTCATGTCAGTAAGATTGATTGATTGATTGATTTATGATATCCCACTTCTCCCCTTTTTGAACTCTATCAGTTGATAAGCCCTCTCTCTCACCACAAACTCAGTACTTCAGTATGCTGTTATTTACAAGAAAAGTTTAGTACTGGTCTAGTTTATAAATATACAAACAGTACTTTAGATGCACTATCTGAAATATATTTCCCATATTTCTAATTCTTAAAGAGCTCAAATGTTTGTTTGTATTGACAGATGAGCGAAAAATACATATCTCTCTTCCCCTCTAATTCCTATACTTTGGGGGAGAAAAGGGAAGCAGTTATGCTTCTTACGTTCTGGAAGTTTTATGCCTCTACTTTCAGTGCATCCTGCAGTGTAGATGTTGTCAAGTCCTTTGTAATCTTTTTGACAAAGGCAGTTGTTGATGAGACATTTGCTGGAACAAAGTGAGGTGTTTGTGTGAGTGTTGTTAAGTCTGAGGAAATGCAGGGGAGATATAGTGATGGGATTTGTTTCCAAACAGACTGGCGGAAGATGACCTCCCATTTGAGGTACCATTGCTTTCTCTTTTTTTTTTGATCTTCTCCTGTTCTCTGCAAGCATTCAGAAAACATGAGTCAAGCCTCAGAAGAACACCATGAAAAGGAATGGAAAATAACTGACTTGGCACGCTTTTCATTTGTGCTTTCACAGTTGATTTTTGCAAGCTTTTTTTTTGTAAAGAGGACCACAAACTCACATAATGAACAGCTTTGATTCTTAAAGATTCACATGATTCCAGTAGCTGGAGCTTTAGGAATAATATCATGATACATTCATTCTAATCATGATATATTTGTGGGAGCTAGCAGCTGTGAAATGGATCTGAACCTGAAAGTGTAGGAGTAAGCCTTCACTTTCTCTAGATACATTGGGCTAATTAAGCTGTAGACTTCTTCCCTTGCTACTTCCTTGGGGGACTTCTCAGGGTCAGGGATGCAGCATAGCCTTCTCAATGGTCACATGTGCTGCCACTGCCTCCAAGTCCAGCTCTTGGTGTGAGGTTTTCCTGCAATCTCCTCCCCGACACTGATTTTAGAGGATCTGCACAACTGAAAAGTCCAGGGCTTCCTCTATGATGGGCTCTCAGGCAGCCCAGGAAGGGTGGAAGCACCGCTTCCAGTTTGAAATGTATGCACGTTAGGAGGTGATCTCCGAGCAGCAGTGGGACTTGTAATCATCATTTCTTGTGTGCCACGGTGACCATTTACATTTTGCAAAAAAGTCTCCCTGCCGAATTAATTTCTTTAGCATTGGGGAAATATGGGCAGCTTTTTATAGTTTGATAATAATTTATCAGCCTCTCTCCTGCAGTCCTTTGCTGGCTGGCTGCTCTAAAAGCACACAATCAACAAGAGAGCAGTGAACAGAAATATTTTCAAGAGCAGATGGGATGTACCTTCAAAAACCAGGATTGTCCCAGTGAAACTGGGACATCTGGCAACCCTAAAAAAACCCAAACTAGATGAAATAAAAATTATGAGATGGAGGAGCAGAAAAATATGTCTTTGCATTGATTAGCAAGCAAAGTAATTAATCTCCTTCAACTCCCCTTTTGGTCCTTGGTGTAAACCAAGGAGAAATAGGGATATTATTGCTTTGCCAAGCGTTAATTCCTGTATAGTGATTGCTGAGCAGTGTTCTCAGACTTAGAAGGGATATTTCGCATCCTTTCCTCCCTCTTTCCTATTGCCCTTAATAACAGTCTTCATGGCACTTATAAGGAAAACCTGTCCCTTGCCATCTTTGTCACTGGGCCTAATTCAAAGTTTTCCCACTGTCTTTCAGGAGCTTTGGATCAAACTCAAGCTCAACTTTGCTGAGCATGTTACTGTGCAAGACACACCAGCCTGTCCACAGGCCAATTTGAAATTTACTTTCGGTCCTGGGAGTGATTTATAACAAGTCAACACATATTGGTCTTCTCAAAACACCAGACAGACAAAATAGCACCATCTCTGCAGTTTCACATGCGTCATCTAGTGCCACAGTAGGTTTTGGGGTAGAAAGTTCACCAAAATTCTGAGTGTGAAAGACAGTGACAATTGATCTGTCAGTTCAAGAAATTCACGTATCTTGCTAGAAAAATGTTCTATAACTCCAAATGAACTATAAAATTATGTTCTTTGCAATGCCATGATTTAGAAATTATTTCTATGAATTTAGAAGATAGTACATGCGTATAACATTTCTAGAGTGTCTACTGCAGTAGGATCCTTCCCCCTGTTGGGGTGGCGAAAGAATCATTGGACATTATAAGCCCTGTGGAAATGTTAAACAGTACTGCTTTTGTACTGTGTTTCTTCAGCAGATAGCACAATATATCTATGGTGGAAACTTGTAGTTTCAGAAAAGTAAAAAATTAAACAGGAGAGAGCTGTTTGGCCAGTGAGTATGGGTATTTTTAATGTCAGTGAGACAATGTAAAGGGAAGCTTTCTAAGCATCTTACCACCCACAAGATACCAAGACAACCCCAAAAAACAAAACTCCCTGATGTCCAGCATAGGTGTGTTTCCCAGTAAGATTGTATGGTCGTTAGTTACTATCAACTCTCCTCTCACACACGTCTACTTGTTTTCCGAATCATTGTGTTACTTAAAATGTTCATTTTGGACAATTGCACATTTTATCAAATTTCCTGTTGCCCTTTGTTTCTATTTTTAATTTGTTACAGTACAACAGTTTAATGCTTTCTCATGTTCATGCCATTGCTGTGCCTAACAAGTATTTCTGAATTTGTAATTTTTATTATTTTTTTTTTTACTTCCTGGTTCCTTTTCTGAATAACAGTACTTACTTTTGCTAAAGCTAAAAACCTAAAATGCATCTCCCTTCCTGAAACTCGAATGTTGGTATGTATTCATTCGACATTTGATCTTCAGGTGAATGGCATGCTCGTGTACGTCCTTGTATACACAGACAATTTGTCAGAGACACCCCTCAAGGACAGCCGTGCCACTGGGGCTATGTATGTGAAGGAGGGATTTGGCTTTCTGGGGAGGGAGTCACAGATGATGCTGGTAGACACGAGGAAGAGAAGGGAGAAAACAGATGGCTCCCATTTGCCCGCTTCATTTTTACTGAAACTTCTACGAAGTTTTAGTGTCACATAGGCAAGTTTTTAGGCATAGGCAGACAAATATAATTGCTCAGGAAAAATATTCAGACCATCAGGGTTGCTTAAACTGGCCAATCCCATATGCATGAGAAATGTGAAAGCAGGGGGTTTGTTGATATTTCACAGCACAGACTGAATTTGTTTGATCAAATTAAGGGCATTTGCTTAAGCTTTTTAACATTCTTTATATGCCACACCAGATTACTTGCTTTGATGAAGAATACCCAGGGTATTGGGACTGTTTTTAAGATAGTCCCTTAGTTAAAAAGACAGAGCTTTTAATGAGCTCCTTAACTCATTTTAGAGTGAAAATGACCTCTGCTGGTGGAAACTTGCACGTCTGTTCAATTAATCACATATTATCCAGGTCTTTTCATAAACATTTGTGTCCAAATGCTGTTGCTCTGCTTTTTCAGTGTATTTTATTGCAGTGATCTTCTAAGGGGAACTGGAATATTTCAATATTACAAGATTGTCAGCTATCTTCAGTACCAAAAAGATACAGGCCCAAGGAATATTAGGGAGGATGTCACAAATGTGGAAATACTAAAGAAAAGACAGAGTGACCCCAAAATATTTGTTCTTATATAAAGCATTTTGACTGTGGCAGCTGTTCCTGCAGCATCCTCTCTTTAAAAATAATGATCACACCCCTAGGAAGGATAAAATTAGATCACGTAAGTGAGAGCAGCATCATTTTACTGTCTTCTGTACAGAAGATGGATTTGATTTGGAAGGTAGTAATTCTGCACTTCTAAACTTTCTATAGGATCCAAAAGGTTTATGATCTGAATCATATTTATATAATACGTATTTTGCCATCTCCTTTTCTATCTCTGCCCATAAAGGGCACTTAGTGAATGATAACAAGCAACAAACTTTGCATAGACAAGGTATTAATCTGAATGCAGGCATGGAGAAATAGAAAATTATGGCCATATAGATTTCCTAGATTATGGTGGTTCTGAAAATGTTCCCTTAAAGTCACCGTACCATTTTCTAGATACCAGTTTACTGTTTTCTATACCAGTGTCCACACAGTTTTGTTATTGACAAAGTTCTGAACATAATCAAGAAAAAAAGGGGGGGGTGTTGCCCGCTTTTTGTAATTGCTGAGAAATGTTTGCCAGTTGTACCACAACAGCAGAGTGGGAAAATGGGATGTGAAAACACTGGAGTGTCTTTCTGTATGAGTTTGTTCGAAAACAATTTAAAAAAATTTAAAAAATACCCAGCTTGTGAAAGCTTCATTCTCATAAGAATCTCAATTTCAATATAAACCCTTTTTTCACTGGGGAAAGTAAGTTCTTCGGAAACTTTCCAACCAGATGTCTCTAGGGAGCGTGCAGACACAGAATGGGGCAAGCCCTGTCATTTATATGCTGTGTTCCCAAATTGTCTTTAGCACTGTGACTTGGAGTCTCCCGTGTGACAAAAAGAGGGCAGAAAAGACAGGGCAAGAGTCCAGAACGAGCTGTTTGTGCTGTGGGTTGCAAGAGAGCACGTATTAGTTGTTTCCCCATCCAGATTTGTTCTTTGTCATGTTTCTGGCTAACTACACAGAGAATGTTGGAAAAAAATACTTTCAGCACTTTCTTCTAATTTTGTACACTTCCCATATGCACCCATAGAAAAGCAGACACATGTACACATGCAAATAGCTCCTTATTAATGACTGTCCTGTTGAAAAATAATATCTTTTTTTTTTTGCCTAGTATTCTTGAAATAGCTCTGAGAGGAATAGTTTCACTTCAGTGTCACAGGTCATCAACCAAACTTTTAGATTCTATTTGTACAGAAGACATCTGTGGCTTTAAATCTCTGAGAAGAAGCTGAGCTATTTGACTTATGGGGTTTTTTTTAAAGGAGATGGGGAAGGAAAATATAAAATATTATTGCAGAAAAGTTGACAGAATATCTACTGCTGAAGGGCTCAGTCCAGCTTCCTTAATTTCAAGCATAAGTCAGCAAAACAGTGAAAGCTGTCCTTAATTCTAAGCGCTTTACTGCTTCTGAGTGAAAACTCTGGACAGGTGCTCTGGATTCAGTGGCTCACAGTGAGGCAAGCAGGGAAATCTGGCCATTGGGGTGTTTGTGCAAATCCACTCTGTCTACCAAAAATACAACCTCAGATTTGTCAGTGCAATCCTACATCCTTTGGAGTGGATGAGACTGAATCCCCTCAGTAATGAATGAGCAACATTTTAGTACCTGCTTTTTGGGATAGTCCCCTCCTGTGGCTCGTACAGAGCTGAGGTGACAAGTATGTGCCTTTCATCCTCTGTCGAGGGCCACATCAAAGTTTATCTGCTCTGAAGTCCCAGCCAAGGTTTTCCTTATGGAAAGTGAAAGACTATGTGGAGAGGATGGGGATGCGCTGTGGTTTCCAACCAAATGCACAATGTTTGCCTGCAAACCTGAGGAGTAGCTCACCACCGCTTGGCAACCATACTCATCATATTGCATCTCTCGGGAACTTAAAACGTTTGTTCCTGAAAGACAGACGTGTCTCTTAGCAGGACGTGACTCTCCTCAAATTTATTTGAGACTGAGGGAGGAACAGGGAAAGGAATTAGAGATAAAGCTGGTTAGAACATTTTTTGATGTTTCCCTCATTAAAAATGTTGCTCTGCCAAAACAATAACATTTTATAGAAATAGTTCATCTTGACCAGCTCTTGACCTAAAACTGCTTAGGATAGCTTTTCTTCTGGACTTGTTCAAAATGTGCCATTATAACATTTTCATTATAAGACTTTTTTGTCTTTACAGACAAAAAGGGGTTTTCACATAGAAATTAAGTTTATTAATATACCTATTTTCAAAGTTAATGATAAAAATAAAATTTGTTGGTTTGATATTACTAAAATAGAAACCTTTAGTGGGTTTGAAAGAGTTGGTAAAATTTCAGTTGGTACTTTTTGGCAAAAAATGAGGAAAATATTAAGTAAGAATGGTGGGAAAACCAGAAATCTAAACAAAAGCAAAGCATTTTGTATATGTGGAAAATTTAGAGGGAAAACTGAGAATACAATTTGACTCAGCGGTTACGTACTGGATGTTGTCTTTGAAATCCAGTTTCTAAGTCCTGATGAAAATCGACATGAAAGGCTTTTTTTGTGTGGTCAATAAATCATGTTCATGGTAATGATAAATTGCATCATACTGGCTGTTGAAAAGACATTAGGATACAGTGTCTGACACTTAAAAAGCTGTGGAAAAGAAGCTGGTTTATTTCTGTTGGCCTCTTTAATTTAATTTTTCTCACTTCACCTATTTAGTATAATGATCCACTGAATGTGCTGAAAATAAAGGGAGGACAAGTGCAGATAAATTGCTAGTTCAGGCTATGTGACCTTTTCCTTCTTTAAAAGGCTGGGATTTCACTAGGGAAAATAAATTTTGTGAGGGTGAGTTTGCTATATGAACATCATAGAATCATGCAACACAACTTTGTGTTTAGAGACATCCCTGCAGGCTCTGCTGGGCATCTCACTGCATCCTGCAGCAATATCAACTAGTGCTGTTAAACTTGTTTATCTCTGGTAAATAAGTGCAATAGTGCAAACTACTTGGCACTGTGCACCAGGAGTTTGATGGAGATCAGAGCAACTCTGTTGTTATGTCCAGTTTTGTATATCTATCCTCAAGCATGAACGAGGAGGGATAGCAAATGAACTGAAGTTATACCTGAAGTGGTTTGTGCTTTGGATTTCATTAATGAGGTGGGAAACCCACAAGTATAGGAGAAGACTGGGAGGAAGAATGGGGGAAGGATAAATTACAGACATCCAGACTGGATTCCTAGGTTTTCCCTGATCTTATTTTTTCTAATCCAAGTATTGGTTTAATTAACATACTGGGGTACAGTTTCGTGATCTGGCTATTTCATGAAGCCCGTCCAGTATGAACTTTGAGCTTTCAGTGGGCATGGAGGGAAACATTATGAGGTCTTTTCTGGTCAGGATTCCTGGTCAAAGGGCTGCTTGAGGGCTTCCTCATGAGTGTTGCTTTCTGAGTTTATAGCATGTGCTTGTTTCATCCACAGTGAAGACTGACTTTAGATGGCCACAGGGGGTATATAATACTGATGTGTAAAGTGGTATGCATACCTTAATATACTTGTGCCAGGTTGCTAGAATCCTTATTTTACAAGGGGTGCAGTGTAGAGACAGAAAATTAAATTACTTGCCCAAAATACTTAGTGGAAGTCAGAGGCAGAGCCAACCTAAGGATACAAAATTTGCCCCGAGGGATACTCGTGCTAGCTGCTCTCCTCAATATCTCTGGTGGACTGGGGCTATAGAAAGTGTACTCATCCCCCACTGAAAAGGCACACCCTGCAGCAGCTGCATGTGCGGGAATATTGTGCTGCTGAGAGTAGCTTTGCAAGGTTGGATTTGTTGTTTGTCAGGCTGTTTATTTATTATTTTTCAAGTCTGATGAGCGCAGCTTTGTAGGCTTTGGCTGTGGTGTTATTTTCATTAGTTTTCAAGTGCTGAGTTTGTTTATGTTAGCTCGCCTGTTTGTTCTAAGAGTCTTGTTTGTTCTTGGGATTGATGTTTGAGAGTGCTTTGTGCCATTTCCGTGAGTTGTGAAGGCATGAGGAATTTTTGAATCCTGTGGTCACCCCCCTGGCACCTGACTAACAATTGGGCAGGCTGGCTTCTTGCGGACATCTGAACCCGTAGAAGATGGTGTGGACTGACCATGTCAAGGCAGTCCAGTTTTGGATGTTGTTGGGACCTCTTCCTAGCCTGTGCCTGCCTCACCCTGCAGGATTGCCCAGAGTGTTTTGCGCTAACGTATGACTCTCATAGCCTTGTGGCATCAACACAACAGGTCTCGCTGGCCCTAAAATCTGCGCCACGTCAACTTCCCGCACCACTTTAAGAAAAAGCTCAACAATACAGAACTTCCTGAACACATCTATTCTTGGAAACACTTACGTGACACAGAGTAGACAAGCGCATTTGAAAAACAAGTTTCGTTTTGGCGTGAATGGGTGGCGATTATGAAAATATCAGCCCAGGTTAGGCAAATGTTTGTTCTCTCACCTTTAGGAACGGGAAAGCTGCAAGAGATTTTCAGAGCTGCTGAGCTGAGATGGGAGAGCTGCTCGACAGTTTCTCCCATTCATCCTCTGTCTACTGAAGGAACGTTAGAGCGTGCTCTGCAGCACCCGTGCTGGCCCAGGTAAGCCTTGTTTACTTTCCCTTATTCTTTATCAAAGCTGCTTTGTATTGTAAGCCTACCCCAGGCAAGCACTGCTGGCAGAAGGGTGATGCCAAGGGAAGTATCGGTGGAGGACAGAATTCCTTTTCTGCTGTTCCACTGCATGAAAAGGCATCTAGTAGAGAGGGAAGGTATGTCTAACATAGCAGGACTGTGTCTCATACTATATTACTCCATGTGCATGGGACAATGCCATTTCCAGCTGCTAAAGCTTGAAGCTTATTTCACTGAGTAATTAAATATAGAGTGTCTAATGATACCACTATCTAAGATATTGAGCCATGTAGTTTTACTGGTCCGTATAAAGTCAGATTAAGTTATTGACTTATCGACTATACTCTTTGTTTTCTCAGACGTAGAGATAGGATTAGCAATTGTTTAAATGACATCTCTGTTTGACTAAAGGACATAAAATCTGGCCTACAGCACAAAAGATTATATATACTTACTGTCGTCCCCCCTGCCTGCCCCCAGTATGCAAAGCCTACTCTTATCAACACAGAAAAGTAAAATGTCTGCCCTCAGGGTTTCCTGTGCCAGTTCACAGAGGGGGAAATTAATGTTCATCATGGCTAGAGTCTGGTGGGGATGAAGCCTGAACGAAATTCTCAGCAGGTAATTTTCAATTGACTTTTGTGGTCTCAGAACTAGACCTGAAGTGACTGTCAGTTAAATCAGGAGTAATTTGGGGCAAAACCTGTCTACTTCCATATCAAAGAAAAATCAGTTGAAACTTTGCACTGAAGAGAGGAAGAGAGGATTAATTATGGTTAAACACTTGTTAGAAAAACTCTGGTGAACATGTAGTATCTCTGATCTGAGGTAGAAATCATGAAATCATAGAATCATTTAGGTTGGAAAAGACCTTTAAGATCAGGTCAGCCTTATCTAATTTCTTTCTTTATAAGCTGATGCATACCAAGCATGCTAGCTTCTGACTGAAGTCAGCCAGGCTGCTTGTGAACTAAATCTAAAGCTAACCAAATCTGTTCCAAAATCATGGCAAAATCGGGTATGACTAGCTATAAGACAGTAGAATGAGTATCTACTTCTTCACATTAGGACATTACATGAGACGCTAGTGAAATGCTTTCCCATCCCATAATCAGCACTGTTGTTGTCAAATAAAAAGTCTGAGCTCATATGTGAGGGTGGGGTAGGGATATAAAAGTTGGTGAGAACCAGATTCCACTTGAACTGTATTGTTATAAATAGCAACAGATGTAAAAATAGTTTGCACTAATGCTATACTTTGAAAAGAGCTCTGTAAGAATGACAAGGGCCAATACACTTAACTATTGCTATATCCTTTATGACTTAAAGATCCTAGTTTTATTAAGAACAAAAAAAAAATCATTCTAAATTCCAGTTCTGCAAATTTATCCTTGTCCATAAGAGTCAGGGTGAGTTATTCCTGGCTCTGACAATGCTGAAAATAAAAATAGTAGGCCATTTACCTCTTCTGGGATATCTGTCTGCAACTCCCTTGAAACCAGTGGAAATAGCAAGATATCTACCATTTATAGATTCAGTGTTACCATATAGACTTGGCGGTCGTGCTGATGTGAGGAGGAAGGCAATGCTGCTTTTCCCATCCCTCTTGTGGTTGTGCAGAATTAATAGAATTAAAGCAACAAAAAGTTTTTTACTAAAATAAACAGAGGACTGAACATGCAGAGGGAACAGACTTACTGATGGGAGGAATGAGCCGAAATTTATTTTCAGACATTAGAGAAGACAGTGCTTTTCATAGATTATGCACTCTGACTCATTTTGTCATTCACGAGACTTACCATCCAGCCTGCCTCACTACAACTTTACTGGCTGGTGCACGAATTTTTTAAAGAAATGCCAAGAAAACTGTTTGCTAATCAATTTTGTTGCAGAGGAAGGGAAGGATCCCTACAGGGCAGGAGGCTGGGACTAAAAGTAAATTAAATGCTAAGTTCTGTTTTCAAGGAGACCTACGTAATAGTCAGGGTTTGCGTCTGCTTTGGCCTGACAGGATAGGCTGGCACCAGCATTTTCTATGCTTTTCTGTTGCTGCAGCAGATTGCGTGTGGAAGAGCACCAAGAGCAGCCCATGGGCAACGTGTCCCTGTTCTGCGCCACTGCAAGGGGAGGCTGAGGACCAGGAAGCCCTGGAGAGCTGTCGGAGGCATGCGGAGAGAGCTCCTGGTCCAGGTATTTGCTCCCATTTCAAGTCCCACCCTCCTCCCTCTCCCTTCTTGACCTGCTTTGTGGGCTGGTGCGGAAAGGGAGGAGGAAAGAGTAGATACAGGGCTATATTTCATTGACAGGTGCTCCGAAAGGGTAGGAAAAGACTAAAGCATGTGCGTATAAATTCTGGTGGTGCTTACACAGGCACCACAAGGCTGGGGCAGTGTTTCTGCGTTTAACACGTGCCCCCTTCCCTGTCACTCTCCTCAGCAGCACATTCCCTGAAGGACCTGGCAGATTCTGTCCTGTCGGTAGTTAACTTGCATTAGGGCTGCTGGAAACGCCTGACATAATCCTCAGGGTATGTGGAGGTCTTGGTCTGGTGATGTTGCTGTGCGCCTCTAAAACCGGTGTCAAGGGAGCATATTACCGTGCCCCTATGGGGTCTGAGCAGGAGTTAAAGGAGGGTGCTGAGGTGGGACAGCAGAGCAAAGAGGTACCTTAACCCTTTTGCAAAGTTTCCTGTTCTTTGCTCAGGGGCATGACGGCACAATCCATGGCACAGTGTCAGAAAATTCGTTCAGGGCTGGGCATGGTGTCAGCTGCTTGTTCTAGAAGAAAGGGAAAAGGCAAATGCATCTGGGGCTGATGCTTCTTTCGCTTGTAGACACCAGCAGGAAACAAATCCACAGATGTGAGTGGGATTATATTGGTGCAAAGCTACTGCTTTTTGGACACTTTGGTGGGCAACGGAAGGGTTGGTGGTCTTAATTATCCCTCTATACCCACGCAGGACACTGGTGTAAGGACAAAGGGAGATCTGGATGCACCTTTCTTATCAAAGGAAAGATACTTAGATGGTGCTGGTGTCCCGTCACCAGCTGCGGGCCGCTCTCCTGAAGTGAGGATCAAAGAAGAATATCCTGGAATGATGTAGTTGCCCTGGCCTCATCAGGGATGGGCCTAGTCCAGTAATAAGGGAGGAAACAATATTTTTTGCCAAATGTCTGATCTACTGTTCTGGTTAATCTGTGCCTAAGATCCCTTAGAAAGAAAACCCTTAGTTCATGGATGTGGGCTAATTACTTGGGATCTGATTCTTTTTTTCCACTCAAACTGATGGCAATTTGGCCATTTCTGTCCATAGAAGCAGGGTCATACCATTTGTATTCCATGTCAGTTGAAATAAAAATGATGTGTGACTATATATCTGGCAGAGCTTAAAGCAATAAAAAAGAATTACTGACAATCTAACAGTCTAATAGACAAACAATCATCTGCAATTTGTTTTAGGGAAACAAGACAATTTCCCTCTTTGCTACTAACTGTACTGTGCTGGTTCCCACTAGGTCTGCTTAGGGGACTGTTCATCTTGCTCATTTAACTGGATTTTGTATGAAATTAAGGTACTTTATATAGTACTTCTGCAGAATGAAGAGGACACTCAGCTAGATAAAAACTGTTGCATAAAAGCCCAGCAATCATAAAACTTGGCTGCTTCCTATTCCATTCCAGTATTTGCGGAAATCACTTATTCCAGATTACCAACATATTGATTCAGCTCTAGTACCCCGGGGGGAAAAAGCTGGAAAGCTAAATGATCACCATACCTATCTGTTAGCTATTTCACACCAGGTAGCAGAAGAAATGGCATTTCTGCTGCAGATGTGCGTGATTCTGCCTCTTGCTTCTTCATCTGAAATGCAACGTCCCTTACCCTTGTTCTCTTGGTACCAAGTGCAGACCCAAAGCTGGTGGTTGTTTTGCTTGTGATCAGTCACGAGGAAGAACCTGGGACACTCTGTGGCCAGAATATCAAGTTGGGTGTCCTTCACTACTCCTGGTTGTTTGCAATGCAAATGGGAGGCTTTGTCTCACATAGTGCTATATCCATGGTAACCAAATGAAGACAAGTTTGCATTACTTCCTTAGTAAAGTGTAATCCTTCCCTGGTACATGTGCCAAAGAGGCATACGGAGTTAAAGGGACAGCAGAAAATTTCTTGGAAATGGAAGCAACCAAAGCATCTTCTGTCTTTTCTTTTTTTTCTTTTTTTTTTCCTGTTTCAGTTATCACTGCCCTCACTCCTCCACCCTCTCTTTCCCATCCTGTGTTTTTCTAGAGTTCCCATTGTTAAAAACTAGACTAGTCCTGATTTCTGCTTTCCCTTTACCCAGAAGCTTAGCAAACAACGATCAGTCCAAACTGTCAACTTAAACACCACTTCTTGGCAAACTGCCTTTCCTTGCCCTTCCTGTTATCTTTGAAAAAAAAAAAAAATAATGGGGGTGGAAAGCCAAGCCAAGAACACCAGTTCTTGTCTTCCAGTTATTCAGATTTTAGGTCTGTGGCAGAGCAGAGGCACAGATGCACCAGCCTGCAACTATTCCATTATATAAACAGCTGGATCAAGCCATACAGGTTGGAGCTTATCGATTTTTTTCATTGTAGTGGTTAAAAATTTTAGAAAATCTTTTTTTTTTCCTCTTCTGATCTGTTGTATATGATGTAGGAAATAATTTTTTTTTTTTAATTTCTAGTTTAATTCCAGTTAAAAGAGCTTAATTCCAGATTCAAAAAGCTTTGATCTTTTCATAGCTTCATAGGCTGTCTCTGTTGACCAGCCAGGGTATGTTTTTTAGCAAAAGGACCAGACTCAAATGGAGCATAATGCAAAATTATTGCTGTTGTTACTGTTCTCACTGTTGTTTTGTTTCCTTACTTGTGACAACCTGTGCACTGAATTTATGCACTTTCCCTTATGTGTCTGGGAGGCTTAAAATACGGCGCTCTCTCTCCCTCTTCAGCACAGTCTTATGCTGTTTCAAATGGAAACATCTTTAGCTATTCTTATTTAGTGTTATCTCTTATGTTTCTTCTCAATTAAGAGGGAGCTCACATTGTGATGAAAAATGCAGCATGATAATACCATCAGCTTCCAATTCGATTATTCACAGTGAGCAACACTGTTTGTCTCAACCAGCCTTCTACTTTGAAAAGAGCAGTACAAGTTGATATTGTGGCCTTCAAGATGGAATTTTACCAAAGGTGTCATGCAGATAGAAACATATCCAAATTTATATTAACATATGAGAAGGCTTGAAGTATTATTACAAGCTTTCACTACCTGGTGCACTTCCCGAAAAGCTTCATTCCATGGAGTCACTTCACTTGTGAGTTTTCACATAGATGTTCCAGGGGTGCTTTGAATATCAAACTGAGTGTGCTTCATTTGTTTCAATGCAAATGGCAGGCATGCTGAAGAAACAAAATAAATTAGTATCTTTCTACAGTAACTAGGGTTTCTGTATGCTTAAACACTCTCAGGTTTGATGGGCAAGGAAAAGGGACCTCAACTTCAGTTAGCTGCCCAAAGTCAGGGATTAAATTTGAAGACTGAAGAGGTTTTTGTCATCTCCTTTTGCTCCTAGTAAGACAGAGAGAAAACAAGAGTCCTCAGACTTCAACCAGTGGTTTGTCCCAGTAAATGACAACTGAAAACTAGCCAAAACTTCTGGTCTACAGACCAGAAATTATGATTGTTCCTGCTTGAGGGTCTCAGGTTAGCTTCATCTCTCTTCTTGTTTACTGGAACAGAGATGGGTAGATAGATACCATGAGCTTTCTCCTTGATGGAGCTGCCATAAAAGTGTAGCTAAGTCAGTATGCCAAACACAACTGTGTCACATAAATGACTCTGCAGTAATAGTATGAAGGATCTTCTTCTTTGTTTTCCTCCAATACTTTTCTTTTTGTAATGGTTAACTAAATGCAGTGATCAATTCAGAAGCTGTATATATGTGAGTTCATAGAGTTGATAATAGAAAAACTTCTCATAAGATCTGAAAAAAGCATTTTTTTTTCTTCTGTTCTGTATTGCAAAAACATACTTAGTGGTCTGCTGTCACATTGAAAAAGCCCAGTCACCATAAATATGCTCAAATACTTTTCTGTATGGAAATTTAATGTCTTGGGAATTAAACGGCTGCCGTAAGTCAAAGTATCTGAGATTTCCTGCTGCTGCCTCCTAATTCATACCTGTATAACTACAAGTTTAGTTTCATATTTCTCAATATTCAAGTTAACCGTGTGCTGTCTACTCAAGTATTGGTGCACCTGGATATGGAGATGTTTGCATTCATAAATGTCTAAAGAAAGTGGATAAATATTAACCAAGTGTGATTGAGTAATCACTTGACAAACAGAAAGGGAAGAGTAATATTAACAGCGCTATCCAGTAGGTATCACACAGTGTGAGGAATATGGTGTGAAGCTGATGAAGTTCAAGATCCTGTTTCAGTGAAACAAACACACTTTACTGTAGTTGGTGGCAAGGAGAATGGGTCTGTTAAATGCTGGCAACCGAAGTGAGACAAATCTGTCTGGGAACCTGCCATAAACTGTTTACATGTTTTTCAATTTTTAGAAACTTTTCATTTCTTGCATTCAATAGTAAAGAGCTTGTATAAATTTCTCACAGATGCAGAGCCCTCAGTTTCTACCTTGAAACCTCCTTGGAGAGGAGGGGGAGAAGAAAAAAAAAAAAGATATTTCTAAGATGTTCTCAGTGTGTTATCAAATGAACAAAACACACAGAACATGGAAACCAGCCAGTCATTCATTCCATCGACAGATTTGCAGAGCTAAATTTGCTTCTGGAGAGCAGTTAGAAATTAAAACACACAGATGATGAGTGGTGCTGGCACCCAAACTGTGATCAAGAGGACACTCTTGTCTGAAAAGATGTACCCTATCAGATTAATCATTATGTGTTAATTAATTTGAAATCAAAAGGATGTCTTCTGCTGTCTATGCACAGGAAATTAATGGTGATAACACTAATTAAATGTAATGGAAGTTACCTCTGTACTTCCCACATCTGGGGCCAAACTCTTTATTGCCCTTCATGTTGTGTCATTTACAGTTCAGTCCCATTGTAGCATCTTACCCTCATTGTGCCCTGCTGTAAATGGCTGTGCAAGTCATCAGGCAATGGAGAATCAGGCCAGTGGATTACTCATCTGGGAAATGAGCTAATTTCAATTAAACTAGCTCTAAACTTTGACTTCTAATCCGAGAAGGTGTGTCACTGCATCTCCTCCGCTGTGAGTCATCCTAACATGAAAAAATGGTCCTTCTGCCTCACGCTTCCCCTTTACTCCCCAAAAACACTACTGCCCTTTCTTTGACGTCCTTCTGTTGCTCAGGCATTTTTCCTGGCAACTTCTCTGACAGACGGGAGGCTCCATTTCCTTGAAGGTTTTTTTCTTTGTCCAAATGCAACAATAGGTATTTTCTTACCATTCGTGAGTAACTGCAATGCTCTGACTGAGAGGACTTTGAGAGGCCACAGAAAGTAGATGAGAGTCCGGACTCCCTTTGCCAAAGGATTCAGAAACATAGTTTATGCCATATATCCCAAAGGAGATTGCTAGTCTCTTCCTTCAGGCTTTTGCTCATGGCTTTTTATTAGTCTCAAGGTCTCCTAAAAGGTAATAATAGAAAACAAATCAATGAGTGTACCAACCCAATGACAAATGACTATCTACAACTAAAAATCTAAGTGATTTCAAAGAATGCTGAGTATCCTGGTTTATTTGTCCCAAGAACATTCTCAAAATGGATAGGAAAGCAATTTTTTCCCTGCACCGATCATTGGTAGTTGGCTTTGTAAAATCTTTTGTCTCTGGTGTCACATCTTGGCTTTTGTATGTCACTACAGCAGACCTAGACAGTTCTCCTTTGGGTTTTCAAGCCAGAAGAGTCATAAACCCACTTCTCTTAGCTGCGGTTCACCTTGGTGGATGGGCTTTTTTGCTCGGGATGTGGTGGTGGTGTCCCAGGTGATGCAGATCAAGCATCTCATCATAGCTAAGTGGAGATGTCTCTTCAGTGGCTGCAGAGCTGAGCCGTCCTTGAACCAACACTCTCAGCATCAGACAAAAATCACTAAATCACAGTCCCAAATTCACTAAATAAAGCAGCATTTAATAGGTGTTCCCTTTCACCACCACAGCCACTAATACCAAACCACTTAAAAGCTGCTCTTGTGGGGCTAAATCCATTTTTCTCTCTTAATGTATTTGTTTCTGTCTTCACGTGCACCCCCTTTTCCTCACCCCTTCTCATCACTTCAGGAACAACCTCACCTTGATGTGATTAATAATTGTAGTGATGGCTGTGAGAACATTGCCTTACTGGAAACTATAGCAGTTTTCTCAGTCTGAGGGGTAGCACCTGTACAGATACGTCAGTGGCATCCTACTAAGCTCACTTTTGGTTGCAAATGCATCTGAAAAGGTATGAAAAAGTTAATTTCTGAAAGATATGGGAATTGTTACAGAACCAGATACCCCAACACTAATCATGTCAGAGGACTTCAAATTTTCTCTTATAGTAGCACTGAAAAAAAGGAAAAGAGCACATTATTGCACTGATCAATGTACAAGTTCCTGCTGGCCAAAACCCCTTACGATTCAAATGAGAATATGATTGGAAAGAGGCAGTATAATTATATTTGCATTGTGCACAGGAAATTGAGATGCAAAAGAAAGAGGAGACTTGCCCATTCAAGAATCAACCCACATTTCCATAGTACCAGCCCAAGGGATTTAGCCTCAAAAACTAGAATCCCACTATATGATGGGCAATAAAGATCTCTAGAGACTGAGGAGCTCTAAAACCACTGCTGACACTTTACAATAAGTAAGGGCAGGAGATCTTTTTCTTCAGTTTTCAGACTTGCTTTGTGACATGGTGTCAGATCTAGGCCAATGGATCAGTCATAGCTTTGAGGTGGACAAGTAAGTGATTCTGTTGTGCAGCAGAGCATCATGAATGTACCCAGAAAGACTCTCCGCTATCAAAAGTGGTAAACCACCACTGCTTGGTAAGACTGGGAAAAAGGTTTCTGCAGATTCTCAGCATCCCATGGTGACTAAGAGCGATGTCAGGGGCTTTTTTGTGTACTAACCATTGAATTGTGATCATTCAATGAGAATGCCTCCCACTTTATCTTATGACCAACCGAGCTGTCTCGCAGATCAGAACTTCACTCTATCCTCTGTCACGAGAGCAAGGTGGCTCCTTAAACTGATGGTCTCAGTGGCTTTGGTTGAACCTGAAGGAAAAGAAGCCTGCCCGGAGCATTTTTTAGCAACAAGCTGATTAATTCCGGGCCATCTTTGCTTACCTTCAAGTTGAAAAACTGAATGGAAAGGCAGGAGAGCTAGGATCTGTACCTGGTTCTGCTGCTGGTGTCCTCCATAGCCTTGGGCAAACAAGGTTGATCATTTGTTCTGCGTTTACCCTGTCTGGTAAAAAGGGTATGATAATTTTTCCTTTTTACAAGAATGGACTATCTCTCCCATTCCAGGCTATGCAGGAACTGTGCATCAGGATGTATTCATGCAGAACCATAAAAGCTAGTTTTCCATTTTCTTTAGGACTGGTAGATACTTCCAGAATACGGACGATTGGAATAGAGACAAATAATTCAGAATTTTATCTTGCTTTCCAAATTTGGTTGAAAAAAGCCCTCAGATTACTAATGGACATTACTAGACCCTTCTCATGCATTCCAGACTTCCCCAAAAATAAAGCTGTACAATGAGGTTATTCGCTATAAGTTAAGTTAATTTGCTATAATTTGAGTTAATTGCTATAAACTGATCTGGTGATACTTTACTTAAGTGCTCAACTTCTTATTTTTAGAAGACTCTAAAGGAGAATATATTCATCACTTTGAATTCTTGTGTTTTGTAAGTTTGGATCACATTATTACTCGATTATTCATTGCCTGATTTCTCCAATAGGAAGTACAATGTCTGCAACGTTAAAGTTTCCTGTAGGAAAATTGTGACCCCTGAAAATTCAGAGCAGACTGTTTTGCTTTGGCTGATTTCAACCAAAGAATGAGCTTTTTATTTTATTGAAATACATCAAAATACTCTTTCACAACTCGTCAGTCTGAACTGATGTGTCTTGATTATGAGTGCCTCATGAGAAAAGTATCTCAGTGCTCTGTTCAGTCCCATGGTATTCTTTGAAGGATAGCATTTCCCATCACGTGTCTGGGTAGCTTTCTGATCAAGCTGCCTGCTACATCATGGGAATTTCACAATGCTGGGTGTCCCAAGGGAGATGTAGCCTACCACACAGCGATTTATGGTGCAAACTAGTGACACATACCTACAACTCCATGAGGAAATGTGCTATCATAGGGAAATATAGTTTAACCGTAAACTTTAATGTATTTTGTTTACACAAATTCTGATTTTTTTTAACTTTTTGTCCTTCTTCGGGATAAAAATAAAGCCTGAAAGGCTGGTATTTCTCACGAACTCTTCAGTATGACTTCACACATCCACTGCTTAAGCAAATGCAGCTGAAGTGGATTTGGTTAGAGGCAGGGTTGCTCCAGAGAAACAAAACCAAAAAAGTCATAGCCTTAGGAATGATGTTTGGAGGTATGATGAGAAGCAAAAAATAGCAGTAATCTTATGTAACGGTCACAGCAGCGTTTTCCAGTGTCAGGGTAAGCCCAAGTTGGCCAAACTTGTGTGCTGCAGGGCTGGCTATTATCACTGGTGTCATTAATAATTACCATGTCACCACGCAGACACAGATCAGCTGAGAGCTATCATTCATCTGCCTCTTACGTGATGCATTTAAAAGGTTTTTGCTTCCATTTCTCTCACTCTTGCCCCTGATAAGCTGATTTAATTAGATTCTTAGAAAATTTAAGTTCAGAAGTGACAGACTTTACTCATGCAGAATGCTAAAATTTCACGGTCTTTGCCTGAAGCGCAAACACAAGATCTGAGTCTCAACACTTAACAGAGGCCGATGTATGTTGAGGAGAAAGTAGGTGATGTTCAGAGACAGCCTATGGCTCTGTTTTTCTACCAGCCATCCCTACTCAGCTCATCAGGGCCCTGAGTGCCTTGTGCTGTGCCTGCCCACCAGGCTGCCTCCCAGACCTCGTCTCTTCTTGGGAAAGAACAGCCGTTCTTTGGGCAGATTTAATTTCTTTGTCTTTTTTCTTGTTTTTTTTAAATATCGTACAGTCTATCTATAAGTGGTGGTAAACCACAAGGCCAAGAGAGGGCAGGTAAGACAGAACACCATTTGTAATTTCTAATAAGGGCTGCTTCACTACAAAATATCAAGCACCTCTGAGGGCGGGGGCTATTGGGAAAAGCTGATATTCATGGATAAGCTGTATGTTTTTTCCTCTGTTTGGAGCTGTAATGAGAAGATTCTCACATGAGGTCATCAATAGAAAAGTCTTAGATTCACCTTCTCCATTGCCATAATTCTATTTTCTTCTATGGAAGAAGTGGAGGTTTCCAAGATGGATTTGCACAGTGATCTGGAAGTTATGGTACAAGAGTTTCAGATGACTGAAATTGTGCCTGACCTGGATGCAGAACTTTTCGCTTTTTCTCACCTACGTTCCTGATCTGCCGAATGTAGTGAATTCAGAGATATTTTTCTTTATGAATGGAGACAGAAGCCCAAATCACCTCACAGCTCCTCACATGTTCCTGAAAAAGTCTACATCTCTAGGGCTTTTGGGAGCCCAAAATATTATTTACCAGTGCTTCCATATCTACACTTTTTGTTTTTTGGGCTCACAAGTAAGAGATGCAATTCAACAACATGTGATTTAATCTTGTCTCCTGTTAATCAGAGATTACTGAGGCTAAAATGCCTTATCTTCCCTCAAGTGTCAGAGGCCACACTTTGCTTAGGAAAATATATTATTCATAAGCAAAGATATACTTAGATGTGCAGTAAACAGAGCACCAATTAGCACCACAGTTGGTTTACAAAGTATTTTTTGTTTGTTTGTTTGTTTTCATGAAGTTTTCTGACAGATTTCTAAAGGGCATTTTTTCCCCCAAAGTATCTTCCAGTTTGGTAATGAGATTCAGTGTTTCTTGTGTCAGGAAAAAAATACTTACACAGATCAGGAAATGTAAATACCGTACCCTCCCCATTCCTGTATCTGTGACCTCTTAAATACAGAGAAAATATTCTCTAATATTTCAAAATGTCAAGCTCTCTAATAAGGAAGTTGTCATGACAGTCTTCTCATTGGAGAAAGAAGTGGAGACTCTAACCATGAATGAAATGGCACATCTTGCACTAAGTGCAAATTTTGTCTAAGTCACAAGGCAAACATGGGCTTCCGACCAGTTTACTGTCACTGGGATGGCTCAGCCTTGGTAATGGTATGTTGGCATGTTCTTGACCCACAGCTATACAGGATAATTCAACTTATTTTAACCTACAGCAAAAGATAGTTAAGGCGTCATACCTAGGGTTTGTCTGGTTTGAGAGTACAGCCACACCAGCTACTGCCTCTCACTCAGCTTGCAGTGACCTATCAAGTTCTGCCCATTTGATCAAGAGTCTCAGCCCTGGATTTTTGGTGACTTACTACTTCCTACATCTTCTAGAAACACCAGGTTTCTCATCACTAAATTATTTACTTCACATCCTGGTCAGTGTTTCTCAGTGCTAGGTTTTTAATTTGTCAGCACTTATGTTCATTCAGTCCTGACGATATGAAGTATTGAGGAAATCACAGCAGCAGCCAGTTTGTGGTATAATGTTTTGTCGCAGAGTGGAGTGCCTACGTGCTGCTGGGGAAAAACTGTATTAACTCTCACTTTCAGATCTTACTTTTTACATTCTCAAGCATTTTTATAGTGAATCTACAACTTCTGTTGGCATGTGAGTAGGAAATGGTACACAGTAAGTTTCTGATTCTTATTCAAATTATGCTCAGTTTTCTGCTAGAAACTCTGGTTTATGTTATCACAGCAAATTACAGGATGTCAGTAACCTTTATGTTCTCAATTTGGATGGGTATTCTAGTACTGAGTAAGCCAGAAGAAGCTTGTGTTAGAATTTATGAGCGGAAGAATAATCCAGTAGAGAACATGAAAGGATGTTTTCTCCTTCTTTATTGATGCAATTTTGTTAAATAGAAAAGAAAACTAAAAGCTAGACAAAACAAATATTCATCTTGTGGAATGCAGAAGGATGCCTACTGTGCTCTGAAGCAAATGCTACCCCAGCTTTCAGAGGATCAACAAATGTGTTATTTCAGTGTTAGGAGGGGAAGTGACAACTACAGGCACTGCCTATTTGCATCTGACTTGCTCCCATTTTGTCATTGCGAAATGATGAAAAGTGCACCTTACAGTTCATAGGTATAGCACACTTAGAGTCCAGTAAAAAATGTTATCAGTTATTGGATAAATATTTTCTCTTCCAGAAAGTCTTGCAGTTGTCCTGCAACTGTCTTGCTCCTCTCAAACGCATTTAGAGATGCAAAGCCCAGAGAAATCAATAGTAAAATACTTAGAACATCCCAGTTAATTACACCTGAAAAACTGTTATGCCAAAAAAAGTTGTGCCAGCATGTGCTGGAATGAGAATTTAAAATAATATGTTTTATTAGTATTTTTTTATTGTAAAGGCAGGGATTGAAAGTTATTTTCATAATATTTGCTGTGTGTTTATCTCCAATGGCTCTGCAGCAGACAGTGGAACCCAATTCATAGTGCTTACTTTTAAATAGCAGAGGCTTAGGATGTTCAGCTACTGGTTCATGAAATACATAGGCACCTATTTTCCCCTTCTTTTTGACATGTACTGCATTTATGACTAACGCACTATGAATTGAGCTTCCCACAATGGTATTGTTCTGCGACTTTGCCAGTTGGGCTAAAATGTTTCCTTATATAATGCCATCAGTCTTTTGGTCTTTTTTTCTAGTTTGACACGTGTCTGTTTAGAGGGGAAAAAAGGTAAGAAAACAAATTATTTTTATTTCTTCTTGTTTGCAGTTTCCTTGTCAGTACCAGAAATGGTACAAAAGACTGTGCAAAGCTACAGGAGGTAGGTGTCAGACACCATAGTGATCTAGTATAAATTCTTTTTTCTTCCTCTTCTCTACGACAGAAGGAGGAATTTTAGGGTTTTGTGTTAGTTCAGAAATCTTCCTATCCCTAAAGGCCTGTTAAAGATGTGACCTGATAGATAACCTGCAACGATAAAAGAAAATTATCAAGGCAATGCTTCTGCTGTATATAAACATTTGCTACTCATCTTGATAGGTATGTGTAGGTAAAGTTAAGCTTGAGTGTAACAAAAGCATGTCATCTTACCTATTGAGAAAGACTACCATGCTGCAGGATGTTCCTTTTGCAGTGAGCAGGCTCTGAAAAGCAGTTATTTCTCTGCAGATTAGCGGATACAAACACAATGAGAAGCAAAGCACAGAATTGTTCTCAGGTGCCACTCCTGCTGCTGCAACTCGTTGTGCCTTGTCTCTCCAAAACTTTGTTAAGGGCAATTATATCTTCTGAAGTAGGTGGCTAGAGAAACCGTGCTCCCTAAAGATTCCCCAAAGATTCACCATCTGTCAAAAGTGAGCCATTCTGCCACCTTTATAATTAGCATTTACTGGTACCTCACACCTACGTTCTCACACCTACTGTAACGTACTGTTCTTGAGAATAAGCGTATTGCCACACTTCTATGCCGACTCTTCTTCTAAGGCATTGCTATTATGTATTGCTATAAACCAAGACAAAATGCAAATGTTTACTCTAGGAAAAAATGGTAATGATATCCCAGAGGAGCAGGTGAGTAAACATGTTTCATTGTTGCTTTTTTCCAAGCAGGTCCCTGCAAGAGTGTTCAGAAAGTCCAGTTATGTCAAGATGCAACAGTCTCAGTTCTTCCCACTCGCTCACCGGTGCACCCCAGAGGTTAGTTATTTCCACGTATTTCAAGCTAGAAATACAAGGAATTAGCTCATTGTGGGTAAAACTTTTAATAAGCCGTTCAAAGTCTTAGTTTGTAAAAGGCATCTCCTGGCTTATTTTAACAAGATCAAAATGACCATCTTAATAACAGGTGCCTGATCTCAAATGCATTCTTATCAGTAAAAAAAGAAACCTACCTGAAAGTGCAGTGGTTTGAAACTTTTGAATCCACTGGAAGGTAAAAGTCTGCGAGGTCTTAGAGCAGATGCAGCATGCCTTGTCTGCACTGTGCCTAGAGAGAAGTGAGCCCGCAGAGCTGTGAACCCACACCTTTTATTAATGTTCCTTTTGCTAAGCTATCTAGATCCCATGACACCAAATTCCTTTGGAAATAGGAACATGTGTTAATCTCTTAGCAAAGTGAGCAAAAATGACTACTTGTACTTAAGCAGTAATCCCCATAAGAGGGGAGAAGAAGGGAAGAGAAGTACTTAACAAAAACAAGACAATATGATAGCTACTGCAAGAGAAAAGTGGTACCAAGGCAATGGTGTAAATAATCCTGATGGTTTTGCCACAGCATCACTGAATGGCTGGCACTCTGGGAAAAGGATCCTGTGGAGATTCTTCTTGATTTGGGTTTTGGCACAGAAGAACCTGATGCCTGCACTAAAATCCCTCCTCGATTCCTCAGTGGCGCTTCTGTAGCAAAAGGTATCAACATCCGAGTGTTTTTGGAAGCTCAAAAGCAGCGGATGGACACTGAGAGACCAAACTTATATGGTAAGGGGCGGTATTTTGACAAAAGGAGGAATTTTAGCCAGGAATAAAATAAATAGCGGGGGGGGGACGGGGGGCGGGGACGGGACACTGTGAGGATAGGGAAGAAGAGGCTTATGAAATAAAATGCATGAAAAAGGGACGTGTATTCAGGAGACATCGAAAATCCTCGTATACGCTTTGTGGCAATGATGCTTCCTAATGTGACTGAAATACAGTTTACCTCTCCTCAGCTGTGGACTCTGATTTACATGCTGGAACTACCAACTTATGGCATTTTAAAACATAACTGCCCATCCCATCACTCTAAGACCTACCCCACCATCAGATTGTCATTGGTGTTGCGGAGGCTGCATAATTGAACATGGGTCCATTGCCCCAGCGACTTCACCGGCAACATGTACAAGCTGATACACAGGATTTTGAATTCAGACAGGCCAGATGTGGGCTTACATTCCCTTTTCCCCTTGGTGAAAGCAGGACCCCTCTCATAGGGAAATGTGGCGAGTAGATGACAAGGTTTTAACTTCCCATGATCAGAGCTGCCAGAGCTTGTACCTCAGACCCAAAAAATCCCTAACTAAAACTCAACAGTTTAGTGGTTCCAATATGCCCTAAGATGTAGATGAGGATTGTATTTTAAGTGCAATAAAATCACACCATTTAAGGCACACAGTCTTGATTTTTATTCATTTAGATGGTTTTAGTTCTCATGTTGTGTCTTTTGCAGTTGAGAAATGAATGGAAGGTACTCACCCTAAAGATATATCTGCATTAAAAGAACATTGTTTATTCGTTGGTATATCACCCATCTGAAAAGTCCAATTTTTATATTATTTCCCCTCATGTCTGCTGCACAGGATAGCCAGATGGATCTTGAAATCTTCTGTTTACTTAAGATGCTCAGCAAAGCAGGATCTCTCACATAGCCTGTGCATTCCCCTGTTCAGAATTACACCAAGGAAGCAGTATGGATGGAATGAGAATTGAAACAGAAATGTCAGAGCATTGTGAAAAATGTGTTTTTCTCTCTCTTCCTTTTTTTTTTATAGCAAGCCCCGTGCACACATTTCAATATTTACAGCAAACTGACACATCAAACAGGTTTCTCAGCTCTCGCTTTCTTTCTCTCTCTGTAACTCTTCTGAGAGAGAGGGAGAGAGGGATCAGAGATAATCAGTATGAGTGGATGGCGGATGGAAACCTGAGGTAAGAAGGTAGAGAAGTAGGAGGGAATGAGAGAAGAGAAAGAGCCTCTGAGGGAAGGAGTTTGCATAGTGAAGGCAGGCAGAGGTAAGCCAAGGAGTGAATTTAATGATTCGTCCTGCAATCATCCTCAATGGGAGCACTCTTAGTGTATGTTAATGGCTTATCTGTACGGGGGAGTTGCTGTGAAGTAAGATAAGATTTGGATTTCTGTTTTGGTGGGTGTGCTGTCCATCAAAACACATTATCTTGCTTTTGACGGTTTGGGAGGGGGTTTTCACACCATCTGCTTAGGCCTCCTAAGTATGTGCCAGGGCTGGGAATGTTTAATGGAGAGAGGTGGGATTCATCCTTCAGAGATACTTACCTCTTCTCTTTTCACTGACTACATATTTCAATATAAGCCGTGATTAACCTCAGCCTGGTTCACTGCACCAAATTATAGGCATTTAGCTGAAGCACCACCTCAAGGAGCTAAATCACTGTAGGGTCTTTCTATCTCCACAGCAAGTGGAGAGAGTCAGGCAGCTCCTGCAGATGATCATCCAGCCACCACTTAAAACACCTCTCAGAAGAAGCCAGTCTGTCTCAGTGACCATGTAGGTAATCTGGCAGAAGTACCTTCCTACAGCTGCTGTTCCAGGAGAAGACTTATAAAATCATAGAATCATAGAATGATAGGGTTGGAAGGGACCTCTGGAGATCATCTAGTCCAACCGCCTGCCAGAGCAGGGCCACCTTAGAGCAGGTTGCACAGGAACCCATCC